>JAFMSR010002634.1:0-22101 GCA_022818135.1 Saxidomus purpurata
ACAATATATATACTTACATTAACAACAGTTTTATAGCAATTTTACCATTTACCAACTTCGTCATTTTCCACCATCATAGCGGCTTCCGGTTAGTGTTTATTCTGCGGAACACCGTCTTTCGATTTGTGGGCCACATAAAGGTTTTCATGATGGTATTAAACGGATATATGAAATTTACTCTTTAAATGATTCTGTTTCTATATTAGCAATCAGGTGTTTATCTTCTTAAGTGCATGCAGTCGGAATATCAATTTTAGAATTAAAACTGGCTGCTTAATTACAGGTTTGATTGAGAACCAAAACCGCGGGACTACTGTCTTTGAACATGTAAGACATATAAATCATAACTCTTAAAGTCTGAAGACCGGAAGATAATTACTGAAATTATAGATCACGTTTCAACATGAAATATGACATGTCTGTATTTTTAAGCAGTTATTTACGCCCGCAGAATAAACCGGTGTATAGAGCATTTTGATTGGCTGCACGTTTCACGAAAAACGTTTCACGTTTAGAGTCATTCTGATTGGCTACACGGTTTTAATAATCCGTGAACCGAGAACCGTTTACGGTGCGGTAACCGTTATTCGGTAATCGAGAACGCGCGGAAGTAAAACGCAGGCGGTACTGTAATGGCACTACCTTGTAACCAATAAAGATGCTTATACAATGAATGGACTTAAAGCCTCCAATTTTTTAGAATCATAAACAATTTGCGAAAGGCTGGGTACGTGTTTATGTGCAAATGACTGTAAGCAAATAAGCCATAATGCTTGACAAGGTTTGTGTTTTCCTGTTGGACTGTTAATAATTATGGAGCAAAATAATCTTGAGTTAAACATGGAATGCTCTTCCAGAATATTCGCTCAAATAATTACTGCAAATCAGACTACAACTTAAATGCATTTTACCCCACCTACAGTGGCGCTCACGTTTGTGTTCCGTTTGTTTTGCAGGAAAACGCGAGCAGCACCCGTTTTTCGCCCGTTTCGTTTTTCGGCTCGCATCGTTTAAAAACGCATTTTTCTGCTCGATCATATGATTCCAATTATCAAAATAAAACTATAACATCGGCAGTTGAGAACATTAATGGCCAGGCTTCTGGTTCAATTAACATAGATTCTTTAATTTATGCATGTACAAAATTTCCATATTCTTGATAACAACTTAATCCCTGTCGAGACTAACTACTATAGGAATCGCTGTTGCCAGACTTTTCATATCCTGATAAATTGCAAAACGTATAGTAATATATCAAGAGTTATACTAACACGAGTGGCCATGTTTCCTATATACATGTAAACATAATAAGGTTGTTTATTATTTTACGATAAAATACAGTACTTTTATCAAAGGGCGATGTGCCATAAAGGAAATATTTGCTAGACGTATGTAAACAAGCCGTCCAATTGCATTTCGTGTTTTCAAGTTACAATGATGTACTGCTATAAGTTGAATATAGACGTGTAAGAAAAAATTGTAATAATAGATATGTGCAAACATTTTATTGTTTATTCTAAAATGACTAACGGTTTTGTTTCTATATACAAAGAGTTGAAAAATTATGCTATATTAAACCATAAACAATGCAGGAACCGATATGCTGTAAACATGACATCATGTTGCACCTCATGACGTTAAATGAGTGTTCGCATAGAAAACACTTTGCATTTATTCACCTTCTGTAATATCTGGTCATGTTACATGTAGAATCAAAATAGAATCCTTCTCAGCATTGTAATTGTCTCATAAACAATGATCTGTCGTACTGATGCGCTGTTAAAAACCACTCAGGCTTTCGGCCTTCGTGGCTACTTACCGTATATTAGTGCTCCAAATCATTGTTAATTCAAAGATGAACAGTTCTGGAACGGATGTTATTTCCAGGATTTATTGTATATACGATCCCTGGTTATTTCATAAATAAAATAGTTAGTCGTTCAAATGCAAAAAATTTAATCACTCATGATATATACTCATTTTCTTAAAAATTACTACGCATTTGAACTCTTGACTGTGTTTTATTCAACAACAAATACAGGGACACATTTATTACTTCTTAAATAAAAATTACTTTCAGGTATTCACACTTCCTTCAGCAAAGTCATTAAAGTTTATTTGTTAACGATTGAATTATATACCGACAGTTATTAGTTACTGTCTGTCATTGCCGTCACAGAAAAAGCACACGGCTTAGAAATGACAGAGAAATTGCAGCTTTTCACTTACTTGAAAGTACCACAGTACAGGGTGTAACCATACCGGTATGTATCGAATCTCAAGGGAATTGCAATACACCGGTCTTATCGCGCACCCCTACTCATAACACATTACAGATGGACTCAACCCCGAAAAGAGATGTACATTGTCGCATGTAGAAGTCATCCAAAATGTCTTGCCTAACTTGCCATAAGGATACTTCTTCCTTAATTTGGCATTAAAGTGATCAAACCCATGACTCTTGTATTGATGCAAACGCGCAATTACTGCCCATAGCAGCTCTACCATTTAGCTAAACCTAGAATTAAGGCATGTATTACTTTTAACTTTGGATTTAATCTCAAGGCATTTAAACGAAGACAGTGGTATGGTAACCGGATACGGCTTCAAAGACTTTTGGTCTAGGTAGCCGGCACTGTATCTCAGAGTTACACAGGATCATTCTTGAAAACATAATTTGTTTTTATAACCATGCGAGTTTCACTAAAATCAGATAAGTTGTATTTCTTGTAAGTCCACACTTGTACTTAAAATGCTACCATTGTTGTTAAAAAGCTTGCATCACTTATTATCAGCAATAACTCGCTCACTTATGCAGTAAAACAAATAAAAAAATAAAGGGAGTTAATTCATACTGGGGCATGCCGATTATATAGTTTAGTTTAAACAATATTTTATTTATCAAATATCATGTAAGTACAATATATATTACAAAGACAAGGGATTGAGAAATGGAGCTGACAAAAATTTTCTCAATGATTTACAGGCAATAAAACACTAAAGATCCATAAGTCTATGGAAAATAATCACTTTGGCAATTGCCGACATTCCACATATCTCCTATTTGAACTTGCTGAGAAAAAGGGTGGAAACCAACGGAGCTCTATCCATTCAATACAGTACATTGTATAACTCTGTGAAAAAAATCGATCAAGTGGAACACGCCAGTAGTTGCTGTGAAATAGGTCTGGAACAATTGAGGGACAAAAGAATGGATGAACACACCATAGACAAAGTATTATACAATGCCCCACACCCCCACCTCCAGGTAGCATAATAAAATAGAACTATCACCGAAGATGATGAATACCCACATAACCCCCATCCCTGAACGCCATACTGACACAGTATTCTTAATTTATATCACATCTGATGCTTATAATTGCACTATGCACAACGATTGTAGGCATGTTACTTATCTCTTCTGTGTAGCATTATTTTGACCAGAGGGTTTGGAAAATAGAGTGCACAATATTTAATTATCTTAAACAACTGTGACCTTGACATAGTGACCCAAAACATTGACCAAGTCCAACTAGGCATGGTATTTATTACTTTGTGAAATATCATTAAATTCTGATAAGGGGTTTTGGAGATATAATATAAAGCTGAATCCATTATACCCCATTACACTTTGTGCAACTGGGATATAGAAAACTTTTCTGCAGGCCGAGACATTAGTAGTTGTTTCTGAAGGTGACTATATAAAAATAGCTACTACAATAAACAGTCCTCTTCTTTCAGTTTTTCCTATTTTTTATTTTTGTTTTTCATACAAGAAGATTACGACTGAATGGTGCAATGTAGATTCATTCTTCAAGAAAACTGAGTTCCATTTAAGTTGCTCATCTGAGCAACCAATAACATTGTTATTAATGTCACTGTAGTACTCTAGTTCTGTATTAACCAATACTGCATGTACTGTAGTACTTAATAGTAGTCTATATTGCTAAAGCACTGCATTAATTTTCTGTATTGTCCAAATCAATTCAAAATCTCTCAATGCCTTAAAGAGTTACAACCTGAAAAAATTGAAAAACAGTTCTCATGTGTACATCTGTTTTCTAACTGCGACCTTGATATTTGAGCTTGCATTCACCATGCTGTGATTATAATCAGATATTTAAATTACTGAGGTTATCTCGCGTGCTTAATTCTTCATCATCAGCTACTGTTCTAGAGTTTCAATGACCTCTCTTATAAGAACAAAAATTCACAGCTTGCGTTGCATTATCACTTCAACTGCAACTTGGGAATTTTTCCAATATGGATGTTCAACAGTCTGGCCAAATAATGTTTTTTGTTAGCTATCAATTTGCTGATTTAACTGTTGTTCTTTCATCTTCAAAAAATCAATGCACATGAATTCCAAATATAAGTAAACTCAGCAAAGTTCTTCTTTAATGTTAACTGCATGTTGTCAATACATCAAGTGTCAAGTGTCCGATTGTTTCACCTCAATTATCAATTCTTTTCATTTGATGCTTTTGTTTTCCTGTTTATTCCATTGAAACTGAAAAATCTACTATTAAGCATATGATGTCAAATCTCATCACAGAGGTAACAAATTATGATGAACTTCATCTTCAAAACTGATACAGCCATCTGGATCACCACATAATCCTCCAGTTAACAATTGCAATGATTTACTGTTTTCTGTTGTTTTCATATCTTGGTCTATTGAACTTCCATCATCACTGTACGTACATGACACTTTTTTCTACAACAAATTAAAAAGGAAAAAATTAGCAATTGCATTTTGTTTTAAATCTTACAATTAATAACTGATACACATACTGAAAATTTACCGACTGAATAGTTAACAGTGCAGGTTTTAATCAGACTACATGGTTTTGATCTGCATTAGAGGCAAAAGTGTAAGCAAATTGCTAAAAATTAAACTAAATGCCCGCGTGCAACATATCGAACCCGCCAGCTGTCAAAAGGACTAACTCCTTACCAAATATAGAGAGTTCAAAATACACCTAAACATTGGATGTAACATACATGTTGTACCACAGAAAAGTAGTCTTGATTTTTCTCTACGGCGAATAATAAAAATGTTACAATATAAGCTATTTATAGTAACAACATAGGGAAGTAATTCTAAAAATAAGGGTAGCCCATGGTGATGAACATTTGTACCAAGTTACATCAAAATCCCTGGAGCCATGCATGAAGAAGAAATGCTGCAGACAAACATATTCTTGAATTTGACATTTAACCTGTAAGTGTGAACTTGCCCTTAGAACTAGGGAGCAAGTTCTTTAGCATAACACTCCGTCTCATGGTGGTGAACATTTGTGCCAAGTAACATCAAAATCCTTACATGTATAAAGAAGAAATGCTCCAGACAGTCATTCTTGAGTTTGACCTATAACCTCTAAATGTGACCTTGACCTTAGACATAGGGACCTGATTCTTGCGCATGACACTCCGTCTTATGATGGTAAACATTTGTGCCAAGTAACATTAAAATCCTTTCATGCATAAAGAAGAAAAGGTCCAGACAGTCATTCTTGAGTTTGCATTCTAGGGCCATGCATGAAGAAGAAACGCTGCAAAGATATTCTTGAATTTGACATTAAAGTGTGACCTTGCCCTTAGACCTAGGGAGTTGGTTCCTGAGCATGATACTCCGTCTCATGATGGTGAACATTTGTACCAAGTAACATCAAAATCCTTTAATGCATAAAGAAGAAATTCTCCAGACAGTCATTCTTGAGTTTGACCTTAAACCTCTTAGTGTGACCTTGCCCATAGACCTAGGGAGCTGATTCTTTAGCATGACATTCAGTCTCATGGTGGTGAACATTTGCGCCAAGAAACATCAAAATCCTTTCATGCATAAAGAAGAAATGTTCCAGAGAGTCATTCTTGAGGTTGACCTATAACCTCTAAGTGTGACCTTAAACTTAGACCTAGGGACCTGATTCATGTCATGACACTCCGTCTTATGATGGTAAACATTTGTGCCAAGTAACATCAAAATCCTTTCATGCATAAAGAAGAAATGTTCCAGACAGTCATTCTTGAGTTTGACCTATAACCTCTAAGTGTGACCTTGACCTTAGTCATAGGGACCTGATTCTTGCGCATGACACTCCGTCTCATGGTGGTGAACATTTGTGCCAAGTAACATAAAAATCCTTCCATGCATAAAGAAGAAATGCTCCAGACAGTCATTCTTAAGTTTGACATTTAACCTCTAAATGTGACATTGACCTTAGACTTAAGGACCTGGTTCTTGCACTTGACACTCCATCTCATGATGGTAAACATTTGTGCCAAGTAATATCAAAATCCTTTCATGCATAAAGAAGAAATGCTCCAGAGAGTCATTCTTGATTTTGACCTTTTACCTCTAAGTGTGACCTTGACCTTAGACTTATGGACCTAGTTCTTGCGCATGACACTCCATCTGATGGTGGTGAACATTTGTGCCAAGTGACATCAAAATCTCTGGAGACATGCATGACGAAGAAATGCTGCAAAGACATTCTTGAATTTGACCTATAACCTCCATATTTTGCTAAATTTTACTATCGTAATTCTGATTTGGTTTTGAAATTCAATAGTACAGTGGCGCCTGCGTGTGGGTTCCCCGCGCACACGGTTTCTTTCGCGTACAACACGAACGGCACACGCTTCACGGTTCACGCTCGATTAACCGTGTAGCCAATCAGAACTATGAATAAAACGTGTATCGTGCAGAACCGGATTTAACCGTGCAGCCAATCAAATAAGCACACTAACCGTGCAGCCAATCAACATCGAGATGATATGGCAGACATGTCTGCCAACGTTTTATATTTGACAAAGTATGCCGAACTAAATGCTTTTTGTGAATTGGTAAGTGCTTCGGCAAATATATTCCTAATCTGTTACCATCTGTCTTGCAAAACAGAATAAAACCAAGTGACGACATTGTTACATTTTTATAAAAGGCTACATGGTATCTAGACACCTGGTCACCTCGTACCGTAGTCAATTCGTACTCTATTTAGTCAACACGTACCTTAGGACAGTTGCATAGAAAATTCTGTGTATAAGGAATATTTTTAAAATATTTAGATTTTCAAATGATAATTCTTATACTAGATATTTTTTTTAATGCCGTTATTTCGTTTGTTATAAAATTTATCCAAGCAATAGACTTTGCACTCATTAGCATTCTTGTAGCCAACTTAATTTGGCGTTTCTATGTGACCCCTTTCACAGATCTGATATTTTATAACTGTCGCACCTCTACGCCTAATTTTAATGTGCTCCATAATAAGCAGAAAGTGTAGTTTCAATATTAGGTACAACCACAGGAAGTTGATATTTTGTCCAAAAAATAAAAATGATCAATGTATCTTGCGAAAAAAATCACCCATCTATATATATAAACACAAGGAATGCAATGCCTTCCGTACCCCACCCACTTCTCCCATACAAGAACATTTTTTGTAACAAACTGACAACTGGGTTTTCTGGTCTAGACAGTTAAAGTGTTTAAAATTATCACAGAATATGTCCTTACTTTTAATTTATCGTTGTTTTAACTACTGAAAAAGTAACTCTTTCGCGAAATTTTCCAACACGTCGACTCCATGTGCTGACGTCAGAGCTTTTCTCCTCCGGAGCGAAAGTAACATATTTTTATTAAATATTATTCTTTTGAAAATTTGTTGTATGTTTGCAGTGTTCTCTTATTATTGTTTAATGATAAAAAATGGAAATATTTTGTTATTTTATAGGTTTAGTTAATTTATACTTACTACAACAAAATAGGAAAACCAAATCAAGCGGGGTAACTCTTACAAACGGTGCGAATTGAACCGAATAGAATTGAAGTTTTTATTTGGGTTTGGACACATTTCAGAGTATTTACTTCAGTGTTCAAATTTTACTTGTATCACACGACCTGGTCAAAACAAAACTGTGTCATTCTGAAGGCAGAAATTGTTTCTTCCTATGCCATTCTCGTTAAGCGTGCTTGTACGAACTGGAAACGATACACGGAATGTACACTAATTACCTTCGCTCCGCACGAGAAAAGCTCTGACGTCAACACATGGAGTCGACGTGTTGGAAAATTTCGCGAAAGAGATGCTTTTTCAGTAGTTAAAACAACGATAAATTAAAAGTAAGGACATATTCTGTGATAATTTTAAACACTTTAACTGTCTAGACCAGAAAACCCAGTTGTCAGTTTGTTACAAAAAATGTTCTTGTATGGGAGAAGTGGGTGGGGTACGGAAGGCATTGCATTCCTTGTGTTTATATATATAGAGGGGTGATTTTTTTCGCAAGATACATTGATCATTTTTATTTTTTGGACAAAATATCAACTTCCTGTGGTACAACCGGCGCTAGCCAAACAAACGGGGCTTTTGTTATATACGATGGCCGCCCTTCGCATGCAATATCAGTTTGTAAAATCGGTCAGTCTTGCAGTCGAAATATTGAGGCTAAACAGGTGCATAATACACAATTTACCTACTTTCGAAAACAATTTTCCGGTCTAAAATGATGAATTAAATATCACTTTAAATGAAAACCTAAATATTATGAAAAACCTCACCACTTTATAAAAATCTGATTGTTTAAACCTAAACATGCAAGTTTACACATAAGGTACGATATGCCGTTTATTTTCATATTACACTGATTGATGCAGGTGTGTAGTTAGGTAAATGTAACTTAGAATTGTGTTAGCATCATTTTAAAACTTAATCCTATCATATTAAATCCATAATCAATACATTTATATATTGGATTTTATTGGGTTTAATTATAAGTGCCCAACAGAATTTCGTTGGGGATGTGTTCCCAACTATTGCACTTCAAACTTGACGTAGAAGGCGGACAACTGTAAAATGTCAACCTGTAAAATCGAAGTGAAAATAGTGAGACTAGCATTCTTGTACCCCATTGATAAATACAGTGAAAGCCTGTGAAGCAGCAAAAAATGCTTACTTGATGTTTATTCTCAGATTAACCGTGACGTCACACTGACCAGCTAACCAATCTGATTATTAGGTCGCTTTCATTTCTCCATTCAGTAAAATGTGAAAACTCTGTCTTTACCGTTGACTCATATCAGGGTCCGTATATTACATTATATTGTAATATACGGACCCTGCTCAAATGCAAGTTTAAATTTATTTTAAACGAAACAAAAAGCTTTTAACAACAGAATTATCAAAGCAATCTTATAGTTTCAAGGTATTGGGAGATCGTCTTCTTTCATTTCTAATCTTGGTTATTGTATTATTCAAAGTTATAGATACATAGAGACCAGCGAAGAAAGCCGAGGAATCACCTTTCCCGAATGTAAATTAATTATCCGTATCCGGATGTGCGATTCCAAAAATACAAGCAATTAATCTTCTATTTCATCGCAACTGTGCTTTTATTCATTGGAGACCGTTAGCATGTCTGTCTTTCTTATTTGTATCATGGCTACTGCATATTTGTATAGGAAAAACACTGAACTGTATTACTGTAATAGAGGACATGATCTTTCTGAAAAAGAGAACACTTTTCAGATTTTTTTTTTATTGCCTAGATTTTTGTTTTAGAATTTACAATTTTGAAAAGTTACAATCGGCCGGATAGAAATAAAATGAAAAACAAATACACTTAATTGCTCCGGTATATGATTTTGTAGGCTACAGAACACTTTTAACAGCAAACAAGTACATGTATTGATTTTCTTTCAGTAAATAAGATTGGGGTCGCTACCACACAATTTTGTTATGTCACATGATATTACGTCACACAATATTGTATGGCATGAGAACTGTCAATCAACGTGCCATGATACAAATCAGATAGAGTAACTGTTGGCTCTAATAATTACGTCATTTCTCAGAGGTGTAACCTTCTCGAAATAACATAATTATTCTCCAACAGTACTCTATCTAATACTTGAAACAGCATGGCTTTTCATCAGGAAATTGGGAAAAGGCCTTAGCCTTTCAATTGGGAAATTTATGCGAGATAAAAGTCCATTTTCGGAAAAGATTTACAATACATGTAATATTTTTCTTTATGTGACATTGACAACCGGAAGTCGAAATAAATTTACCTCCCCTGAGACATTGACTAAAATTCAGGCCCAGAATCGGATTAGACTGGTAATGCATAACACGCAGTACTGTGCGCTGTTATGTTATAGTGCAAGGAAAAATTGATGCCACACAAATGCTTCCTCCAGAAATGCTGCAATCATGTAAACAAACTACGGGAAAACTTACTATGCATTTTGGGAAGTTGCTCTGCCATAGTTGGGAAAGAAAACTATATTTTTGGATTGAAGTGGCCGAATATCGACTACTGGTACTCTTGAATTTTTAATAACAAAACTGGGAATTCAACGTAAAAAATAAAGATTTTTTTGTAACTTGCCAACACCCCTATATAGATCATCAAAAATGTGCGGCCTGACTAGTTCATTTAGTGTCTTTGAAGATATGCCGCACTGTAGCGCCTGAAACACTAGTCTAAAATGCACCTTTACGCATTTAAGTATATAACTGAAACTTATTTTTATGCTTTAAACATGTTGTAATTGTTGTATTTTATTAGATTTTATGCGTGGTTAGAAAATGGTACGAAAATGTCCACATTTTGCCGAAGTCGGTTCGTACCTGGGTACGAATAACTAAAAAATCACATTATAGGTCATACATTGTGGCATCTGTGGCCGAGTGGTTAAGTTCTCTGACTGATGATCACTTAATTGTCTCTCACCACTGTAAGTTCGTGCCCTACTTTGGCCAAGTTATTTGTATGTCTGGAAACTATCTAGGTTCTACCCAGGAGCCTGTTTATGAGAACGATAAAACATTTTCGATTCGATATCGATTGGCGTTTTGAAAAATCGTATATCAAATAATGTTACACCGTGCAATGATCTACAGTTTCACGTTCGAAAATTCCATCAAAACTGAACCAGAATATAAACAGTCACCCTACCCAGAGTTCAGTGTTTTTCTAACAAATGATAATTTAATGAAATGTGCTCTCGATAATCTCATAGGCAGAAAAGTTCAGCACTGCAAGGGTTGATATATATTATACACCAGAACCATATGTATAGTACAAATAAAGTCAAGAGATTTGGTAGAATATGTAGTCAGAGACTTTTACTCCCATGTATCGATATATCGCTGTATCGTTGATATTTCTAAATTGATATATCGATACAAAATTTTTAATCAATGACATCCCAAGATGTGAATAGCCGAGAGTGCAGATCATGATCAATTAAGCAAGGTGATCAGTCGCAAATGCTGGATCAATTGTTGCTCAGCAGTGCAAAGGTTTATTTACAATTTTGCCAAAGAATGAAAATATCACTAACATTTGTAGCTCCACTGGACAAAGTCCTTTGTCCAGCAGAGGTCATGTTATGATGGTGGTTTGTCCGTTGTCTGTCTGTCTGTAAACTTTACCTCAATATTCTACAGGTCACAAACTGAAACACTAATCAATCCATATATAATTATTATCTAAAGTTTTTCACATCCCATTTTCTAAAATCAGTCAACCAGTCTACTGTCAAAGACATAATCAGGTTTAGAAAAATACTTTCTCAGCAAGTATAAATAATTGTAAATTTCTTTTTTGTAACATTTAGATGTCATGAATACAATTTAACAACACTAGGTCTGATAAGACCCTGCATAATTACTGGTATATGTCTAAATACATTTTTTTTCATGCGACAACAATAAAGCGCTTTATTTAGGATTTACTTAAATATTTCACAATTTACAGATTATACAGCAAGTTTTCATATATCAATTCAAATTAATGTATTTATATTATATCAAACAGACTATTTGCAAAACTAATTCTTATTTAGATAATTGTGTGACAGTTGAGGAAGGTTGTTGGGAATTATGTATTTGTTACCAAAATATAACACAAAATGCAGATTTTTATCATTACCAATCAGTTGAACTCTAAAAAAGATTTTAGTTCTTTGAAAATTACTTTCTATAACATAAATGTTACAGTTCTTGGTTAATGATTAGTTAAGAGTATGTATCTCTACAAAAGTCTAAAATGAAAAAAAAAGTTAATTATAAGAAGTGAACAGGTATACCTTTTTATCACGCTGTATCAAATTTGTTAGCTTACATCACTCAAAACTGTAGGTTAATGTTTCATTTGAATGCATATACTGCAATAAATGAATACCATTTACAGGATTAAGTTATTGTCTATCAAGTACTAGTATTTACTTACATGACCTTTAAAAATTCAGTTTTAAAAGCTATGCATGGCATGGATCTATAAAGACTTTTGGGCTTCATGTTAAAATTTTTGAAGTATTAGTTTAATTATTAATACTTATCTTAATTTTTTGGCAAATTTATTTGAAGTTCAGTTACCAACTTTTATAAATTTATTGTACATGTTGTAACAGTAGCTGAGACAAAAGTTAGTTCATCACTGATGTCTTAGGGACCCATGTGGTCACATTACATAATATTATGCAATATTATGCAATGTTTTCATAAGCTACATTTTTAACAGGACAGTATTGCCCTTGGCAATATACTAGGGTCATAAAACACTACACTGATTGGCTTGGGTCACTAAGTTTGTATATGTGCACATCATAATTATGAGATATTATTATTGAATGGTTTCTGATATACTGATCTTTTATATCCAAGATTGTATTAGACATTTGCGAGGTAAGTCGGAAGGCGATAGTGAATGGCAGATTGTGAACATTTTATGGGGAACATCTCAAAATTACATACATGTCAACTTAGTGATAAGTTGTCGTATAAAATATTATTTTTGCAAAGGGCATCATTTCGGAGACACATCATTGCAAATATATTTTATAATTGCGTACACAGTATTTAATTGATTAGAGCGTTTTCTATTCGCCTGCAAACAAGACATGCACATACTCTAACCGTCTAGGGAAGATATTGTCTTGGATGCGCCCAAACAAAGCTGATGCTCATGCAATACTTTAAGTCACAATATGGCATGTTCGCCCTGATGTCTATAACGGGTTATATACTTATTTTATATATGATTAATTTCAAACCAAATCAAACTGACTGAATATCAAGATTCTTTAACCATACATAAAAATTGTGTAATATCATATTGTGAATTTTATTTGCCCACATAATATAAACTGTTTACAGTTTTACGTTTTAGACTGTCAAAACAATCGCACGATATTTGCGTGCAAAACATAGGCGTGGCATAAATGGATCCAATAAAGTAAATTATAAATAGCGCTGGCAGAATTCGGTATCTAGAATCGCAGATACTCGGGGTTTTGACACGAAAAAATAATTGAAACTCTTTTTTCTCGTTGTCACCCTGTAGATATGCAACACGCAAGAGCGCATTTATACTTGTTAGCTGTATACTTTATGACTAATCATTTAAATTATATGTACGCAATCATAAAATATATATACAATTATTACTCATGTGATTTTATCGGTACCACGTAACATTGTCTACCCGTTTGTTAACGTTACATGTATATAATAAGTACAAGAGAAAGATAAAGGCGCTGGGAGCCAGAACGTGTTGTACACAGTCAAATCGCCAAAAAATGCGCCGTGCAAATTATAAACACGTTATGGTTCCCCACGCCTTAAGCTGAAGTAGAAGAATTCATGTAAACTAATCAATTAGAGATGTGGCAAGACCACATTTGCAAATTTTTGTAGAATTTTGATACGAAGCGGCCGGATTCTATGTATATCCTGACTTCCTCTTGCACTTTCAGACGAAACCGATAAGTTGATACACTATAGTAATTTTGTAGAGCAATCGACTTCTAAGTATAAATGAGTTTCAATTATTTTTTCTGTCAAAACCCCGAATATCAGTGTCTAGAATGTGGCTTCCTTGGGTATCAAAATGATGCCCAACAGTTTGGATTATGCGCCAAGTTGCGAATGATTTACTGTTTCCACAAGATCTGTCCAAATCGAAATCCTGTTATGACTTCTTATACTGCGGCACAGTTGCGAGGAAAACCTGGTCAAGAAAGAAGGAAGTGCTACCGTTTGAAAAGGTATATAGCCCGTTATAGACATAAGGGCAAACATGCCATTTTTGAAATGAAATGTTGCAGGAGCATCAGCTTTAATTTGGCGCACCCGCGACAATTACTTCCCCAGACGGTTAGTGTATGCGCATCTCTTGTTTGCAGGCGAATAGAAATCGCTCTTATCAATTAAATACTATGTACGCAATTATAAAATATATTTGCAATGATGTGTCTCCGAAATGAAGCTCTTTGCAAAAATAACCTTTTATGCGACAACTAATCACTAATTTGAAATGTGTATAATTTTGAGATGTTCCCCATGAAATGTTCACAATCTGCCATTCACTATCGCCTTCCGACTTACCTCGCAAATGTCTACTACTGTCATCAAAAGTTATATCAATGACTTAGATACTGACACATACAAAATCATTAAAATGTTGATGTTCAATTTGGCTTTAGAACAAAATTAAGAAAAAAGTACTTTTAAAATCCTTACTGTATGACTGATTCAATCTTTTCCATTTGATTTTCTCTGTAAGAAATGAGTTAAAAACTTAACCATTAAGACAATTAGGGATTACATTATTCTTGAAAAGTTCACTTGTCGTTAGGGGTGTAACTGTTTATATTAGTAGTTATCAAAATCATTATCTAATTGAGTTAATTATCATGACTGAAATAGGATAAAGCCTATAATATAGACAGTGTAGAGAGAAAATGTCAAACCTTCATTGATTTAGGTAGACTGGGATACAAGTTTATTTGTTAATTACTCTTTAGCCTACTCAAAGCTTTGTTGAATGTGTTCCATGAAAGTGATTATAAATATGTATGAAATAATTAATATTTTTTTCATTTTTGTTTTCAGACCATAGATATGTGTCACAAGCTTGGCATTCCTGTGTCACAGACGGCAATGTACAACAAAAAGGAATAAGCTGCTGCCTTCCATGATAAAGAAAACACCCCCTCTAAATAAGGTCACTTTTGATTTATCAAATTTCAAACAAATTGAAGAATTCTTACTGTTTTGTAATTTGATTGCCATTTCAATTGTGAAACAACTGCATATTTCTAAGTAATTTTAGTGAAAAGAATTAACAATTTTCCATAAGATTTTTGTGCCAACTAATTAAATCACACTTAAAGATGTATTAGGGCCTTCAGATTGCTCAAAATTTTGAAAATACATGTAGTTATATATTATACGGTATGTTAACAAATACATGTATGAACAATTACTTTCATCAAGTAATTCTTTTTCTACAGATCACACCATTGCTGATGTATTGACTGGATATATTTTTGAGAAAACGTAATGGAGCCTTTCGTGATTAACTTCCAGCAAAGATTGCATCCTTTGATAGGTACAGATAAACAGAAGGCAAATTGGTTAAAAGAGAAATGACATGTATGTGAAAATTACATGCCATTGTAATACTGTAAAGTCAGTCGTGTTTGAGCAACTAAAATATTTTTAGTCACATGATGTGCTCGAGTGTATGAAAATAAGTAGTCAATATATTATGACTTTTTGTGTTGAAAGAAAATAAACAGTAAAATGGTGTAAAAGATATATTGTTGGAGGTCATGAACGGATAGTCACACTAGAGAATGATTGTGAAAGGCCACCTAAATAACAACAGATGAATTCAGCTGCACATTATGATTATCTTAGAGCACAAAGATGGGAAAAACATGAGAAATTACCTTGATCAAAGTGATCAAAGAAATTGGGGTGAATGAATGGAAACACATGAAAGCAAAGAGGCTGATATTAATATGTGCCATACTGCAAACTGTGGTGGTGAAATCCATATGAAACTTCTGTCAGTGTGCATTGTTAAGGATGTATCCTGAACAGTGTTTTTTATGTCGGTGTTAGAGGTGTTATGATTCATCGCGGTTCATGATACACTGCGGTTTCTTTTACTTTTGCAGTTCACGGCAAGCCGTTACCAAAATTTTGTCTGTACAGTACGGCACAGTATTAATTTTACTGTTGGTTTTCAGTGAAAAAGGAAGTAAACCCTCTGAAGAGCTCAAATAATTTTTTTGTTATCAACCAGTGGTGTAAGTTGTAACTTGTTTAAGTTATTTTGAAAATAACTACAGTAAGTGATAATTCAAACATTTTGTCAATAAAATTGCTTCCCTTTGCTGAAAGAAATAACTCCCTTGAAACTTGAGGTGACCAAAATAATGGGTCATTGGGACTTTCTGATAACAACTTGTACAGGTAACAATTCAACATTTCAGTTTTTCCTGAATTTCTTCATTACAAGCAGATTACCTCAGTCTTATAATAATGCAAATGCCGTTAGATAAGAGAGAGAAATGCAAGTTCTTTCTTTATAGCTGACAGTAATGACTTCAGTTTGACACAATGGATTTATTGGCAAACTTGTCTTAGAGATGACCTGAAGAATGTCCTACTTCAGAAGGTTTTGTCGTGGCAGAAGTTATTTTAGTGAGTGATGAGTAAAAGATAAATATAACTGGTAGAAGTTATTTTCAAAATAACAAACAAGTTACAACCCTGACTGGTTATGGTGATTTTCAGACAGGTGCTTCCCAACCTATTTTTATATAAAAGGAAATTGACAATTCACTTTTTTGTAAATTACAAGTTTAGAACAGTAAATTGTGTTCAGTATCAATATTACTTATATGAATTAAATACATTAAATTATATTACATAAATATAACAACTGTTATTTTCATTGACTATATTCAGTTGTAAGCACTAATTATACCCCTGAAACAAAGTTTAGGGGGATATACAGGAGTCACCCGGTGGTTGGTCGGGTGGTCTGTTGCATTTTCCTTGTCCGGAGCATAACTTTAAAACTACCAGTTGGAATTCAATACAACTTCATACAATGGTCAAGCACATTGAGAGAAAGTGCAGTGCACAAGAATTATAACTCCATCTTGAATAATTACAGAGTTATTGCCCTTTGTTACTTTTCCTTTCCGGAGCATAACTTGAAAACTACTGGTTGGAATTCAATACAACTTCATACAACATGTACAATGGTCAAGCACATTGAGAGGAAGTGCAGTGCACAAGAACCATAACTCCATCTTGACTAATATCAGAGTTATTGCCCTTTGTTACTTTTCCTTGTCCGGAGCGTAACTTGAAAACTACTGGTTGGAATTCAATACAATTTCATACAATGATCAAGCACAGTCAGAGGAAGTGCAGTGTACAAGAACCATAACTATATCTTGAGTATTTACAGAGTTATTGCCCTTTGTTACTTTCTTGTCCGAAGCATAACTTGAAAACTACAGGTTGGAATTCAATACAACCTCATACAATGGTCAAGTACATTGAGAGGAAGTGCAGTGCACAGGAACCATAAATCTACTTTAACTCATTACAGAGTTACTGCCCTTTGTTACTTTTCCTTGTCTAGAGCATAATTCGAAAACTACTAGTTGGAATTCAATACAACTTCATTCAATGGTCAAGCTCAATGAGAGGGAGTGCAGTGCACAGGAACCAAAACTCCCATCTTGACTAATTACAGAGTTATTACCCTTGATACTTTTGCTTGTCTGGAGCATAACTTGAAAGCTACTGGTTGGAATTCAATACAACTTCATACAAAGGTCAAGCACAATGAGAGGAAGTGCAGTGCAAAAGAACAATAACTGTATTTTAACTCATTTCAGAGTTGTTGCCCTTTGTTGAATTTATTGTCCGGAGCATTATTCGAAAACTATTTGTCGGAATTCAATACGATTCCATACAATGGTCAAGCACATAGGAAGGAAGTGCAATGTACAAGAATCATAACTCTTTTTTGACAAATTACAGAGTTATTGCCAAGAACAATATCTCTGTTTAGTTTGTTTGCAAGGTATTCTGTTACTACGAAATTCCTCAGTTTATAAAGCAGTCTTTCGGGGGTATTAATCACATTTAGTGGAAGCTCTAGTTTACAATTTTGACTCGTTTTCACAAAGCTATTCATAGACTTTGGTCCAGGGCTCAAAACTATTTTGCATCCCACATACATGTACTTGTCGCAGTGATGAATAAAAGGGATTTTTGCGACATGTATTTCAGTGCTCCCGAAGGAACTTTGAAAGTTTGGTCCACATCTTGATGGTCCAGGTCACAGACTGGGAGACACTACTTTTGGGGCATTTGTTACTTTCCAATGACAGCTTTAACAACTTGTTTTCTAAATATTTTTATTAACATCACACTAATTGATTTGAAGTGTTATTTTTCCACTGCAAAAAACTTTAAGCCAGAGATAGGGCAAATCCCCCTGCACATCTTTTGAGGCTAGGCACTTAGAAAATATCCCACTGTATTATCCAATTCATTCCTCTGTACACTATAGTGCTTAGAGGTGGCGGTCCATGCCAATTAATGTGTATTCTATGCCCTAATGGGTAAAAGAAAAGGAAAATAGCCATGATATTGTCTCTTACTAACTTTATGTAATGGACATTTTGTAAATTTGAAAGAAGACTACCATTTGCAATGAATGCTCTGATAAATTAATACAATGGACTGTACCCATAACCTTTGCACACCGGCATATTTTGTTACAAACTCGACAGACATGCATGTGTTTTTGTAAACACTGTACATCACGTTATGCTACTTTCGGTTTACTGCGCGTGTTGTATACGTCAGCAAATAGATTGAGCTGTAACATGAAAGTAAAATTTCCATTGGCCCACCTACAGAGGTCACGCGCAGGGGTCACCCTGTCTGCTAACCTGCGCATGGACTTTTTTTTTTTTGCTAACGAGAGGTAAATTTTAAGCGTTCTCATAAGATGTCAATATACCTAGGTTTGAGTACGACATTTCTGCTTTATGTCTATGAAAAAATATTTGCACGCGCTCAAAACACTATCCCACAGGGAACATTGGTAAAATGAAAATTTTCAAAGCTGGTAAAATTGTGTCCAAGGTCATTTTCAAGGTTGTCTTAAAGTGTCGGCATTTGCCTCGGACGTCTGAGATTTCAACATTCAGGGGCTGTCGGCATAGCCTTTACATTCATACAGACAAAACGTGTTCCATACGGTAACTGTCACTTCTATGGAAGGCCAAACCTGTCTTAACCCGCGTATACGGTTTATTACGTTATAGGCGTTCAAAGGATATGTAATTTCTGTATAAATATTAAAGCCCCAGGATCACTTGAAATGTACTGATACAGTCACATAAATTTATTGATAGTATAATGATAGAATCATGTTCTATTCACTCTAAAACAATGACCTTGACATAATTATGCCTTTCTTTTGTATTCAAGTTTTTTTCTTTCAGAAAAAGAGTTGCCATTTGCAAAAGCATTGAAAAAATTCTGCACAATGTTTCTGATATGTACTTATCAATTTAAAAAGCAAAGTTTGAAATGGTTTTGGCACAAATAAAGGTATTTTCTGTCAGCAAGACATCTTTCTTGATAAAATGAAAGCTACTTGTAAATGTGATCCTGGGACTTTTAAACATGACATATTCTTGAAATATTCGTCGGGCTTAAATTCTAATTTAGTATTTGATTTGATGTTGTTGTGTTTTTTAATAAATTGTTTTTAATCAACATTGGGATATTTATCGTCAGTGGCGGTGCCAAAATGAGAAAATTATGATTAATAATAATTAAAATCATTACGATTTCGTGGTCTGAAGTGTCACATAATATTTTGCTATAATATTTTCATGGTCCGAAGTGTCATATCAGAGTTTGCGACAATATATATTCATGGCCCGAAGTGTCTATAAGTCTGGTCCGAAGTATCCGTAAAATGTGGTCCAAAGTGTCCATGGTCCGAAGTGGGTCGGCACCGGCACAGAGACTTTGTCTTGCGTATAATAACTAGTATCTGGGCTTACGTTTTCATTTTAATAAAATTGGGTATTTTCCATACTTCTTTGGATAAAATCTAAACATGCCGATTACCGACTTCCTTTAGCATCAGCGAGGTTAACTGGATGATAGGAAAAGTACGACTATTGGCGAAAAATGCAAGTGATTGATTGAAATATGCTAGAATTGACCAGGTGTTATCCAGAGCAAAACATACATGTAGCCCAATGATAAATGCGCCTGCACGTTTCACGCTCAGCGACTACACGTTGGGCATGCGCACTAGCAATTGCACGGTTTCCTATGCGCTGCACGCTGGGCATGCGCACTAGCAATTGCACGGTTCTACACGCTGCACGCTGCACGCTGGGCATGCGCAGTAACATACCGTGCAACACGATCGTGTCCGACACGCGTGCAAAACGCCTTTTCACTCAAACACGGGGAACCTACACGCAGGCGCCACTGTAATCTAAAGACTCTTCTGCGAGAAGGTATTTCAAAACCCGATTTTTATGGGGATGTGGTTTACAAACTTCGTAAGATTTTGGGTCATGGCAATTTTCCAACTGTATTTGCTAAAATTATAAAACGTTTTGTTAAAAGAGGTTACGACCCAACTGTTTTGAGACACACCGCATGTTTGGTGTTCAACCCGTTTACAGTTGGACGCTATGCTTCCCCTCTTTGATTGTGTCTGACGGAAGAGGGGGAGGACTCTGTGATGGGCAGTTTTAAATCCCACTGGGACGAAACTGTTTTGATTTCTGTCCTCTGGCCTGTTTCGTCGGGCCCTTAAGGGTGTTTCTCTTGGTGCTCTGCCTTCTGCAAAGGCATTGAGTACATACGTTTTTTGGTTCTCAAGGTTTGCTTTTTATATATTTATACACGAGCATTTTTGTGTTTTACATACCATGCCTTTTGTTTCCATTGCGTGTGTTAGAGATTCACCTAGCAGGGATTACTTTTATTTACACTGTCCTGTGACTTTGGAACATGGTGGGGGTAAGAGTGAGGTTGGGTGCGCACCATAAACCGGTTTAAGCTCCCCAGTGGTGTTTTTGCCACTGACCGTTCCAAGGCGGTGCCCCACTGTGTTCCTTTAATTGTTCGTTTTGTCCTCGTGTGTTTGCTTTGTATGCTAGTGTGTGTTGGTAGTGTATTTATGTGTGTGTACATGATTGTGTGTGTGTGTGTCGTGTGTGTGTGCGTGTGCGCGCGTGTGTGTGTGTTGGTGGTGTGCACTTCTGGGTGATGTGGGGTTCGTTTTGGGGAGGCTGCGTTTTTGGTACGTGACATTCCTGTTTGATATTATTATTTTTTTTTTTTACCTTGCCCTTAGACCTAGGGGAGCTGGTTCTTGAGCTTGACACTCCGCCTCATGGTGGTGAACATTTGTGCCAAGTAACATCAAAATCCTTACATGATGAAAAAGGAATGCTCCAGACAGACATTCTTGAGTTTGACCTATAACCTCTAAGTGTGACCTTGAACCTAGACCAAGGGAACTGATTCTTGCACATGACATTCCGACTGATGATGGTAAACATATGTGCCAAGTAATATCAAAATCCTTGCATGCATCAAGAAGAAATGCTCCAGAGAGTCATTCTTGAGGTTGACCTTTAACCTGTAGGTGTGACCTTGATCTTAGACTTATGGACCTGGTTCTTGCGCATGACACTCCGTCTCATGGTGGTGAACATTTGTGCCAAGTGACATCAAATACCTGAGCCATGCATGAAGAAGAAATGCTACAAAGATATCAACGAATTTGATATTTAACCTCTAAGTGTTACCTTGCCTTTAGACCTACGGAGCTGGTTCTTGAGCATGACACTTCGTCTCATGATGGTGAACATTTGTACCAGGTAACATCAAAATCCTTTCATGCATAAAGAAGAAATGTTTCAGACAGTCATTCTTGAGTTTAACTTTTAACCTCTAAGTGTTACCTTGACCTAAGAACTAGGGACCTTGCGCATAACATTCCGTTTCATGATGGTAAACATTTGAGTTAAGTAACATCAAAATCCCTTTCATGCATAAAGAAGAAATGTTTCAGACAGTCATTCTTGAGTTTGACCTATAATCTCTAAGTGAGCCCTTGGCCTTAGACCTAGGAATCTGATCCTTGCGCATGACACTCTGTCTTATGGTGGTGAACATTTGTGCCCAAGTAACATCAAAATCTTTTCATGCATCAAGA
>JAFMSR010002635.1:0-22099 GCA_022818135.1 Saxidomus purpurata
TTTTTTTGTTTAAAACAATTTAAAAACTAAAAATAAATAAAAATCTATTTTTAGTAACAGTGACTTTAACCTTGGACCTAGTGACCTTGAATCTGGAAAAAATTTTTTTGTTGTTAATTCAAAACTAAAAATAAATAAAAATCTATTTTTAGTAACACTGACCTTGACCTTGACCAGTGGGACCTTGACCCCGAAAATTTTTTTGCTTAAAAACAATCAAATTACTAAAATAAATAAAATCTATTTTTAGTAACAGTGACCTTGACCTTGAGTCAAGTGACCTTGACCTAAAAAAAAATTCTTTTTTGTTTAAAAACAATCTAAAACTAAAATAAATAAAAATCTATTTTTAGTAACAGTGACCTTGACCCTAGTGGCCCCAAATGCTTTGTCCCCTCGCAAGCCTACACAACAAGTTTCTTTGCAATTTGTCACTCTTCACTTGAGTTATTGCAAGGAAACCATTTTTAGTAACAGTGACCTCACCCTTGACCCTAGTGACCCCAAATGTATTCCCTAGCTTTCTCTCTACGCATGCTACCTACACACCAAGTTTCACTGCAATTGGTCACTCCTAACTGGAGTTATTAAAGGGAAATAGTTTTTCTATTTATAGTAACAGTGACCTTGACCATGTCCCCAAGTGCAATCCCAAGCTATGTCTCCGTACAAGCTACCTACACACCAAGTTTCATTGCAATTGGTCACTCCTACCTAAAGTTATTGAGCGGAAACTAATGTCTGATGCCTGCCTGCCCTCTCACCTGGCCAACATACGACATTCTGATAAGCAGGGTTTATCTTACAACCTGCTTAAAAATACAACAAGTTCAATCTTAAAGTCACTTTAGTTCAATGTGCATCTATTTCCATAATTATTCTGGCAGAGAGAATTTATCCAAAGTTGTTCCAACAAAAGATACAATGTCTAGTGCCTTGTGAGATGTATTTAGTTCTTGGCACAATCACCTCCAGATTACATTACCTAAGTTTGAAGGGAAATGACATATTTGTAACAATGTGTCTGAACCCTGTATAGTACAAACCATTACCTGATTTGCATAAAAGCAACTGATCTCGGGTTAAAAAGTAAGTTATAACTCACTGAAACACAGAAACAAGTAATTGTTTCTTCTAACATACCAGGGTTTACCAGTATTCTGATGCAGGAGGTACTTATTGTCTAGAAAATCTATACTAACAATAGCATTTTATTTGTTCCTCTATCAGACATTTAAAGACGTATCGAGGGTTGACTGCAAAACTGCAATAACTTCTATGAAATAAAAGAGGACTTACAACAGTATTGCGGTCAACCCTCGATATGTCCTTACTTATTCCAGGAGCATTGTTAGACGTTGACTATCACCTAATCAAATATGGCTATCCTAGACTAAAATCTTTCGTGCAGACAACATAAAATTCCTGTTGAATACGATTTTATAGTAAATATCTCTTAATCACCATATATAAGAAGGCATGTGAAGTCTGCAGACATTACAGATACAGACCATCACACAAATAAAACAAATTTTCAGCTTCTTCTTCACCCTCCTAAATCTCTTTTTTTTAAAAAACACAAAAACCACCCCCCACCGACCACCAAAACAAAAACCCCCCCCCCTCATTAAAAAAAAAAAAAAAAAAAAAAAACCACATTTACACACTAAAAAAAAAAAAAAAAAAAAAAAAAAAAAAAAAAAAAAAAAAAAAAAAACAAAAACCCCAAAAAAAAACAAAAAAATAAACCTTTTTTAAAAATAAAAAAAAAAAAAAAAAAAAAAAAAAAAAATAAAAAAAAAAAAAAAAAAAAAAAAAAAAAAAAAAACAAAAAAAAAAACTCCTCAAAAAAAAACAAACCAAAAAAAACAAAAAATATTTAAATCTTATCCCCCTTCCTTCCTACAAAATAAACCACCCACACAAAAAAAAAACAAACAAAAACAAAAAAAACCTCAAAAAAAAAACAAAAAATAAAATATAAAAATAATAACACCAACAAGAAATGTAAGCAAATATAATTGCATGATAAAAAATTTCAACAAGTGCAATACAGTTTCAACTCACTAAAACACAGAAACAAGTATTTTTTCTTCTAACATAACAGGGTTATCAGTTTTCTGATGCAGGAGGTACTTATTGTCTAGAAAATCTATACTAACAATAGCATTTTATTTGTTATTCTATCAGACATTTAAAGACATATGTCCTTACTTATTCCAGGAACTTTGTTAGACGTTCCACTACCACCGAATCATTAATGGCTACCCTAGTCTAAAATAATTTGTGCAGACAACATAAAAGTCCTGTTGAATACCATTTGACCGTAAATATCTCTTAATCACAATATATAAGAAGGTATGTGAAGTCTGTAGGCATTACGTATACAGACCATCACATAAATAAAACAAATTTCCAGCTTCTTCTTAACGCTCATAAATCTTCTTTTATGTAAGCACCGAGACATGTTCTACTGAAGGACGTCAACTTTATAATTATAAACATGTGTTTGTAACTGTTAAATAACGTGAACTTAGTATATGAAGTCTTTGAAAATATTAAAGCTGAAAAATGGATGCGTCATTAGACCCAGTGAAAATTTTCATCTTTGATTTAGCTTTGAGGTACAATTTAATTACATACGTTCATACAGTAGCTGTTTAAGTAGAGAATGCTGTTTATGAACCGCCTACTATCTGTTTTTTAAAACGGGCTGAAATACATTCTGATAAAAGATTTCTAAAATGGGAAGACACCAGCAAATCCGACACCGCTTGTGCGAATGGGCGTTCGATGTGGGGGCTTCCGGAAACGGATGTGCTAGACCAATATTGTTGACACAAAGATAGGTGAGCTTATGTTTTCAATTTCGTAACGTTTTTGAGTGCTGTTATAAAAAAGCGGAATGTGATACTATATGTGGGTAATTCGTCCTCAAGCATAGGAAATTTCGGGGAAAAATTGAATGAGCTATGACAATTCTCCTGCGAATTATGTTAGAAAGGGTGATGACAGAGAATAAGAAAATTTTGACGTTCCCGGATTCGCTGGACCGGAGCGGGATACGCAGGTACTCACCGTTTTTCGTATGATAGAACTATAATTGAGATAAATTTGTGTATGAATTTTGGATACAAGTGAAATTTTGTTGCTAGGAGGCTCTTTCCACAAGCTGCATGGTTCCAAAGGATAACCTAAAATTCCTTGTATTCACAGTTAGACTTTAGACATTGCTTAAACAAGAAATAGTTTTGACATTCTGAACTCTCATTAACTCATGTTATCCTTTAAAAATGAATGCAAATATACAGTCAACAGTGGATGTTTTTAGATAAAACAGTCTTTGCAAGTATTCAGTATGATGCCAACATGTTGTGTTTTCTATTCTCTTATACCCCAAGAGACTGTGCACAGATCTAATCATGGTGTTACTTCTGTTACCTCACCCAGAGAACTGACGGGAGTGTAATCACAAAATGAAAATATTCCCCAGAGAAAGTCAGTTTTGGATAGAAAATCATGTTAACTGTCCAGTATCTTTGTAATATCCATTTTTTTTACTAGATTAGACATCTTGTATGAGATACATTAACACCATTTAAACCAAATCAACAGAATGTTGTTATTTATTTTGCCATCATCCACAAAATTTCTGCCTCTTCAAAAGTTTATTCACTTTCAGCTTTCTTTTTTCATAGCTGGAAACAATCATCTATCTTCACAATCTGATGCAAAATAAGAGCATTAATTAATCACCTCGAAACCTTACCTGATAATGAACTAGCTTTTAGATTATCCGAAATAGAAAAAAATCCAGTTCTAATTAAATTCCATTTAGTCACGCAGAAATGAAATTGATATCTGAAAAATTAGGAGTGGAAAAGCATGCACATTCTAGAAGAAATGAACAAATTATGAAAACTTGAAAACAGTACAAAAACAGCTTTTTAATGCAAAAACTAGCCTTAAAAAGTTATAAGTCAACAAGGGGTCAATAATCCAGGGTCAAAATTCTAAACAACGCTCATTGGGTCATTTGTGTACGCATATTAATGTTGAAATTACAAGCAGTGTGTGGAGTTCCTTTCCAGATGGAAGAAATTTGTTTAGCCATATCCCTCACCAGAAAATTTATTTTCCAAGTAAGGCAGCACTTTGAGGCTTTTTAAGGCATTTTATTTTCATTTTTTGTCAAATGTTTTGCATGGTATCTCTTATGTGCAACACAATTGTAACTCCTTTATTTTGATAAGACATTTCATTGCACTGCAATGACTAGTATAACTATAAGCAGTACAGTCATTAAAGTGCAAGCACTTCATTGAACACAGAATGTAATTTATTTTTTATTTTTGACCTTTACTATGACTTCTGCATGACATTGTTTCTTGTTACTTGTTACATAATACAAGCATTCTCACAAAAATATTATGTAACAAAACAAGAGGGCCAAGATTGCCCTATATCGCTCACCTTGGTACAAGTCCACTTGCTTGGTGGAAGATCACTAGACAATGTTATATACCAAATAGGTTTTCCTATATACATCTTTGTAAAACAAGTGACCCTCCCCCCCGGGGCAAGGTCAATTTTGACCAAAGGGGCATAATTAGAACAAACTTAGAAGAGGTCTACTAGGCAATGCTACATGCCAAGAATTTAAGCCCCTGGCCCCTGGGTTCTGAAGAAAAAAAAAATTAAAATTCTTACCCCAAAAAAACAATAAAAACCCCCCCCCCCCCCCCCGGTCAATCCCCCCCCCCCCCCCCCCCCCCCCCCCCCCCCCCCCCCCCCACCCCCCCCCCCCCCCCCCCCCCCCCCCCCCCCCCCCCCCCCCCCCCCCCCCCCCCCCCCCCCTTTGACCCGGGGCCGGTCCACTAGGCAATGCTACATGCCAAATATCTAAGCTCTAGGCCTTGTGGTTTCAGAGAAGAAGATTTTTAAAGTTTTTCCTATTTGTTGCCATAGCAACCAGAGTTCTGCATGGAATGGAATTCTTTGAACAATTTTTGGTAGAGCTTCATGCAAGAACATTCCTGCATAGTTTTATCAACATTGGCCTAGAGGTTTCAGAGGAGATGTCATTTGAATCAAAATGTTGACGGATGACGGACAATCATCGATCAGAAAAGCTCAGCCTGGCGTAGCCAGGTGAGCTAAAAGAATTAGAAAAATTTATCAGTCAATTT
The DNA here is from genome assembly GCA_022818135.1 of Saxidomus purpurata. Taxonomy (NCBI): domain Eukaryota; kingdom Metazoa; phylum Mollusca; class Bivalvia; order Venerida; family Veneridae; genus Saxidomus; species Saxidomus purpurata. Next base: position 5,190 of record JAFMSR010002635.1, read on the forward strand.
TTGTATGGCAAACAATTTAGAACTGTCTACAATTCGTGTTGATTTAGAAGTGGGTGGGGTAATTTTAATTGCTTTATTTTTCTTTATGGCGATGATGAATGGATTGCCAATGCCTTTACCTCAAAGATACATTTCAACCAGTTATACATCTGATAAGCATTATATAATTTATTGTTTCGAGGAGAGAAAAAAAGAAACTGACATGATTGTCGATTTTCGATTTTTTGGACACCGAAAATTAAGAAAACATACTACATTTATAACGCCTGTTGCGCGAAATCAAAGACGGTGACCTATCTTTTCTTTTGCAGTTTTTTATTTGGAATTGAATAAGGTTGAAATATAGCGAGTTTAAAAGAAAATCTATCGAGTAGATTTTTCCAAGCATACCACCTTAAAGTTTTGCATGCCAGGTACTATCATGCACATATTATTTCAAACTTGGCAATAGTGTTTAGGGGTACATTTTGTATCAAACAATTAATTTACCAAAAGCTGAATGTATAATGATAGATTTTGATTTTTTTTTGTGATTCCACTTTTCTACTTTATACCTAGAGTCTGCAGAATTTTGTTTTGCTATTATACTGATAAAAGTTTTGTTTTATTGGCAAGCACCCACAACAGTCAAGAGTGCTGTCTTATGGACAGCTCTTGTTTATTTTATGTGTTTAAATAACAGTTATAATATGTGAATGAGTACAGTACATGCAAGGTGTTTTTTTCCAAATGTACCCAGTCACCGCAACAAGAATTCATTCTGTTTCTGTGAAACTTCATTTAAATCCATTGAACATATTAAAAAATCATATCAAACGACTGAATTTAAGAGTAGACTGCATAAGTGAATACAAAAGCACAAACATAATTTCACACTCCCTCAATCTGAAAAATTGCAATTTTAAATCATTTTAAATCATTTATACTAAAATATCTACACAAAATCCAGCTAAGTTTTCATATTTCCACATTTTTTCAACTTACTTGCTTTTTAATACAATTATTATTTCAAGATATTGTTACCATTTATGAGTATAATTTTATGCTGGGACGATATATACTATCGGATTGGAAACGGCTACTGATACGCTAATCCATTATCAATTTTTATCCGTCCGTGCCGCCATTTTGAAAGATAATTTGCATTTTTTCCCGTACACATAACAGCAAAATACACCAATTTCAAGCACTTTGAAGTGTTTCATACACTAGAAACATACTTGTCTTTAGTTTGAAATATATTTTTCAGCCCACGACTTGATACAAAGTCAAAACATGCTCGAAATGCGACTGGTCATTTCAAACCTTTTTGAATCCGTGCGCCATTTTTGAGCGAACGGTCTTGAAATACAGATTTAATCACTAACAAACGGTGGTAAAAATATTTTACAGTATATAGTATGAAATAATAATAAAATGCCTTCACCATTTCTAGTATTTCATTGTCAACATTTGTCGAGTATTACAGCTTTGTTTTACGCTTTCTGCCGCTTCTATTTCTAGATTCAAAATGGCCGCTTCCCGTTCAGACGGCCAGGAGATTTTTGCGAGATTTTCTGTCGTTTCACACTCTGTTAATATTATTGCTCCAGGTAACATCAATTTCAGTCGCTCAAAAAATGCATGTCTGAAACTTAAAACTCCAGTGTTCCCACTCAGTATTTTTTCAAGGGTATACTTACCCCTGGACACAAAAAGAAGGCGTAAATCTCAATTTTTGGGGGTATGAAAATTATATGTTACACAAGCGGCGAACGTTCAAAATTTTTACAGCTCGTGGCAACCACTTGTTATGAAACCGTTTCGGGTACTTTTTCCGACTTTTACACTACTCGTAGTTGTTTCAGTACTTATGGATGGTAACTCTTCACTTTGTTGTTGGGCATCATTTATTTTATTCACCGTGAAGCAAAACACAATGCTTTGTCTGCCACATTTTTGCAGACGAAGCCCGGATCATTAGATTGGTCACACTTTTAAAGTGCTAATATTAATTCCCAGAGCATGCGAATATCAAACCTGTCTCACATTTCATGACGTCAATGGTAAATCACCAGCAGTTATGCCGACTGATTGGCCGAAAAAGTAGAATTTCCATGATCTATTTTTAGAACATACTGGGGGATTCCAGCTGAACCTATTGGTCCTCAGCATTTTCGTGCCGCGAGATCTCGCACGTGGTGAAAAATTATTTGCGCGATATTTATTTTTTTTGCGTGATTTACGTAATAATTTACGAGAGTGGGAACACTGAAACTCTATTTTGTTTAGTGACCTACGACGAAGCAAATTTTGAACTTTCTCTAACAGAAAAACAAGAGGGCCATGATGGCCCTATATCGCTCACCTGACTACCACTGGCTATAATACAAGGGGTCAAGATTATAACATAATTCATAGAGGTCCACTACACAGTGCTAAGTAACAATCCAAATAACTATTCTCTGCCCGTCGGCCTTCTTGTTTTTTTAAGATTTCCCTGTATAAGCCTATGTGAAATCAAGTCACCTTTCTCCCACCCAACCCCCTCCCGGGAAGGGTTAATTTTGACCTGGGGGTCATAATTTGAACAATCTTGGTAGAAGTCCAATAGGCATTTTTACATGCCAAATATCTAATCTCTAGGTCTTGTGGTTTCAGAGAAGAAGATTTTTTAAGTTTTTCCTATATAAGCCTATAAGCTTATGCAAAACCAAGTAGCCCCCAGGCGGGGTCAGTTTGGCCCGGGGTCATGATTTGAACAATCTTGCTACAGGTCCACTAGCAATTGCTACATGCCAAATATCTAAGCACAACTAGGCCTTGTGGTTTCAGAGAAGAAGATTTTTAAAGTTTTCCCCATATAAGCCTATGTAAAACTAAGTGACCCCGTAAGGGGTCAATTTTGACCCGGGTCATAATTTGAACAATCTTGCTAGAGGTCCACTAGACAATGCTACATGCCAAATATCTAAGCTCTAGGCTTTGTGGTTTCAAAGAAGAAGATTTTTTAAGTTTTTTCTTATATTAGTATATGTAAAACTAAGTGACCCCCATGTGGGTTCAATTTTGATCCGGGGCTCATAATTTGAACAATCTTGGTAGAGGTCCACTAGACAATGCTACATACCAAATATCTAAGCTCTAGGCTTTGTGCTTTCAGAGAAGATTTTTAAAGTTTTTCCTATATAAAGCCTATGCAAAACTAAGTGACCACCCGTGCGGGGTCAATTTTGACCTGGGGGTCATAATTTGAGCAATCTTGGTAGAGGTCCACTAGACAATGCTACATGCCAAATATCTTAGCTCTAGGCCTTGTGGTTTCAGAGAAGAAGATTTTTAAAGTTTTTCCTATGTATGCCTATGCAAAAACTAAGTGCCCACCCGCTGGGTCAATTTTGACCCAGGGGTCATAATTTGAACAGTCTTTATAGAGGTCCACTAGACAATGCTACATGCCAAATATCTAAGCTCTAGGCCTTGTGGTTTCAGAGAAGAAGATTTTTAAAGTTTTTCCTATTTGTTGCCATAGCAACCAGAGTTCTGCATGGAATGGAATTCTTTGAACAACTTTGATAGAGCTTCATGCAAGGAACATCCCTGCAAAGTCTCATCAACATTGGCCAAGTGGTTTCAGAGGAGATGTCGTTTGAATGTGGACGGACGGACGGACGGGCACCCATACGAAGGTGTTATTAGGTGGTATTTCCATTGTTCTCGAACAATAGAGTGACCACTTAAGTAACAAAAGAATGACCACTTAAGGGACAAAAGACGGAATGAAGACAATAGATTTCTATTGTCTTAGGCCACACCTCCTACCACCCAAGGTACCCATCCTGCATGCGGTCGGACGGAAGTATGACATACGCCGGACGGAATGCGATCCTTATAGCTCACTCTGGCACTTTGTGCCAGGTGAGCTAAAAATAAGATAACACTCCATCACAAAGAGTTTAGCTTCACATAACATACCCACTGTAGTGTACCATTTACACTGTGTATCAACAATGGTGTCTCAGTAATATAATTATTACGGACCCTGGTCTACAGCACAGTGAACTTCCGCTTGAAAGTGAAATTGGCAAAGCAGCAAGTTATTTCATGTTTTTGGCTAAATTGGATGGGTAATATATAGGGCTGTAACGATACATTCGAATATTCGATTTAGTCGAATACAGTTTTGTCCGAATTGTATTCGTTATTCGCCATGTGCCAAACTGAATATTTACAAATATAGATAAAAATTGCATGATTTAAACTAAAGTCATTTGAATTTACCTAAAACAGATGAAATCTACTGAAAACGCTTCCGTTTCATAGCGCATTTTGCACTATTTCGTCGTAATACCCCACCCACAACAGTTGACAGATATTTTCACAACATTTATTTAGTAGTCGTCGGGCCGATATTTGATGTTGGTTTACAATTGAATAAATGATTTTCATAACTTTCTGGGTTTTAAACTGATTGAATTCATTTAAATTTCACATTCAATTAAAATTTGATTTCAACAAGTGGGAATTCCCATTTTACGACATCCGAAAACCGTCTACATCAACAACATGTCTAGCATCGAGGAAACCGTTGAAATCATAGATCCTCTTTACTCTATAGTCGTGTCTAGTCATTTTTTACTAAACAGTTCTAGTCATTTGAACTCAGAGCTCTTTAAGTTACATGTTTACTCAGTGTTTTTTTTACGTTTGAGCAGTATTATTTCACAGTGATTTAAGTACGAAGAAAGTATTATATGTAGTCAGCAGACTGTAATATATTGTTGGCAAAAGCCATACAATGTTCACTTGTTCAATGATTTTAGTATAGTATTCATATTCATGAATAAATATTCGTATTCGTCACCCTGTATTCGTGATACGTATCGTATTCGCCCCCTAGTGTATTCGTTACAGCCCTATTAATATAGTAGGGTACACAGTCTCACCTTCTCAGTTGACTGAGAGTTTCAAAAGTCGTCAAGATACCAAAGTACCCAGCAATGAAATACACAAAATACTTGTAAACCCGCTGCTCCACATCAAAACAAATGCAGGGAAGTGCGTGCCGCACTGCGATTTTGACTGTGTGCGTTGTTACGATGAAAGAAGTTCAAAAAGAAGGAAAAATATATTGATTAACAGAGATATTATTCTGCTATTCGAGGGATGATATATCGATTTATATAATTGATATAGAAATAGACAGACCGGACCAGTACGCAGACGCTACCAGTACGCGAATACTTCCGTTATCGGTGTTTTCTAAATCAAAGAATCTTTCTTGCATTATTTTGATATTCCATAATTTCATTCGTACAGTATTAGTTCTTCTTCCGGTATAATAAATGTATTCTTACATTTCCCAATTTTCAACTGGCAAACAAACAAAAAGAGAGGAACCCAAAAGGTAAATGTGAACAAATCATATTTTTCGCTAATATAGTGATGATAATAATAACGATCGGGTTAAAAAATAACCCCATTATATAAAAATTCGAAGTTTTTAATAATGCTAACTCTTTTTAAAAGAAATTGTATAAAAATTTCATAACGAAGCCGTAAATGTGGCGTCAATTGTGAACTGCAGGACGATCATTAAGGTGCATGTTCACAGTTACACTCCAAAGTTTTTTCTTCATCTTTTGATTTGTTGGATGCATAGTTCAAGTTATAGAAAAAAGCAATAATCCATAAAGTAACAGGTTTTTTACTTTCCTGGACGTAGAATTAAAATTCAGGTGGAAAATGGATGATGGATCAGTTTAATTATACACAGCTTACGACTACGCACTCTATTTCCATGGCTTACCTCATGTGTCTTTTAAATCAAACGGACGAAATAATTTTTTTTCAATAAATAAATACTTGAATTCTTAAATAAGAATCATTAACAAATCTTTTCAAGGATCTAGACTCCTCCTTTCATTTAGTTTTCTTTCCTGAACAGAGTGTCCGCGTACTGGTCAAATCGTTTTAATTCTAAAGGCCGTGACTGTACCTCGTGCAGAGCTAGACTGATGAGCAGTGCGTTGTTTAGTTATGAAGACCGGATGATCTGAATCTCGACAGATTTGACACAACAAGTACGTTGCCGGAAAAAGTGTCCGCCTACTGTTCTGGTCTGTCTAGGTGTGTGCTCTACCTGATCAACATCTGCTTAATACTAAGTGGAAAAATCATTCAAAACAGCGAATTGACATATCTTCACACATTTCTTTCGCTTGAATTGCTCAAAAACATTTTAAATTGGCCCGCAGAATAAACAAAAAATAACTACCGTTTTCAAAGAGCGCCTTTTGATCCTAAATGAGTTTGAGAGCGTCTTTTGCCCTGTGGTCAAAATTCATCTAAAACATGACAAAATATACACAAATATATCTAAAGTATTCAAGCTTCAGCAATTCTTTTTAAATAACTGCTAAATTACCAAAAAAATTACAATATAAAGATACCTAGGACACTAAAAGTACGTCGATCTTTATGTATAATCGTTTTCCGTACAAATGGCGGAGGAACTTCTAAGGGAGATAATCATGTCATGACTTAGTTTTAGATCAATCATGATTTTGACAGGAATTACCGGATTCTGCAAAACCAACCAATTTCAAACAGACGCTTTTAAATCATGCGTCTGGCTAGATGTTTGGTAAATGCTACTAAATTGTTGACTTTCCGCATGTGACAGTGCACACAGCAAAGGGGCCAGGCATGCTTGAATTATTTTTAACATAGTAGATATAGACTTTATAGCCAAGGGGATAATGTCCTAGGGGATTAAGGTATACGTTGTAGTAAGGTCACAACTTTTCATTAAAAACGTATAATCACTGGTTCATATGGTCCGCCGTCCTTGTTCAAAGAATATACGGCCTGTAGGCGGTCACAATGCTTATTTTCGCGTTATTTGATGCGACAACAATCCCATCAGAAAGGGAAAATGAAACACTAACGAATTTATATAGGGTCAATCAATTTTTGAGATATTACTTCACTTTGCAACAAGTAAAAAAAGTCAAAATGTTTATTGGCATAAACAAATACATACGTTTTTCGACAATCTCTCATTGGCGGTTTGTTTTAACATTATTTGATAGAAAAGTATGAAAAAAAGTGACTAAATCAGTCTTAAGCAAACGTTAGAATAATTATAATATGTATGTATATAATGTATAAACATGCTTTACTTTACTGCTTATAGCAAAAAGGAATTAACTATGATTATTTCGAATCTTCATTGCAAGATGTATGAACTAAGCGAGCTTCACAATTACAGATTTCTTTGAAGTAGACATGCGATTTCTGAATTTGGTTAAATTGGGCCAGGTATAATAATATTTTCTTGGAAGACTAGATCTCAAAATTATGTACAATGGACCACTGGTACCAGAGTACTGAACTGCCCTGTAATGTTAACAAAATACCATAAGTATACCTAAATAACACCCTATCATGAAAAAAAGAAATACACAAAAAATGGTAAAAAAGTCACTGTTCTATATATAGAACTGTGTATACGGGGGTTTGTCAGAAAATGACTTTTTACCATTATTTGTGTAATTTTTCATGATTGTGTGTTATTTGGGTACACTTGTTTTGAAGAAATTTGACATGTCTTTAATATGATTTTTTCAGCAAATACCTTTACTTGAAATATAAAAAAAAACTTTCGTTTTGATTTATAATTAATTTTTATCTATCGATTCCAGTTCTTATGCAAGTTTTGGGTTCGAACCTGTCAGCTCGAGCCTAGGCGCCACCCAAACACCTCAAAATAGCCAATTTCAATAGGGAACCCTTCTAGACTAAATTTGTAATTTTTACGGCAAACATACAGTTATAATTATATAAAACATGGATCTTTAGGTAGTATATACCCCTACATGAACATACCAAGATCAATAATATATAAGTGGCCGTCCGTGCGTGCTCGAAAACCAGTCAAGATAAGGCTTTTTTTTTGGGGGGGGGGGTGTTCAAAGTAACAACACCAGGCACCTTTAAGTGGATGTATCTTCCTTAAACATGCACTTATAATCATTTATAGTGCATGGATCTATAGCTATCACATACACCTACACATACATGCTCCGATCAGTAATATATGCGTGGCCGTCCGTCCGTCCGAGCTCCAACAACATACCAGGAACAAAAATTTACGAGTGTCCACCATCAAATAGCATTGCAAAGCCATTAGTCACTTTTAACTTGCTGTACCTGTTACAAACATAGATCACACATGGTTCTATAGGTATAACATAGATCGACACGAATTTATATAAACGTGTTCGTCTGTCCGTACTATTTCGAAAACCAGTCAGAACAAGCCTTTTGGGGCGTAAAATAGCTACCTACACACCTTTAAATGAGCAGAACTTTTTAATACATGCCATTACAATCGTATATCATACATGGTTGTATAGGTAATAGGAATACCTACAGGAACACATAACATACAATAATATTTTCGTGTCTGTCCGTCTGTACGACTCCGAAAATCAGTCAAAACAAGTCATTTTTGGGGGGTCAAAATAGCTACCAGGACACCTTTAAATAGTCATTACATATGTAAACATGCACTTGTAATCATATATCATACATGGTTGTATAGGTAATAGATATACCTATATGTACATATAACATGCAGTAATATGAACGTGTCCGTATGTCCGTACGAAAACCAGTCAAAACCATTGAACACATCTTTTTTTACTCAAAGAACCTACCTGGTCACCTTTATATACTATATAGTCATAACTTTCATAAGCATGTTTTATAATCACATATCATATAAGGTTGTATAAGTAATAGTATACCTACATGTAAATACCATACAAAAGTATGAACGTGTTCGTTCGTCCGTATGACTTGGAAAACTATTGAACACACCTTTTTTGGGCTCAAAGTATCTACCTGGACACCTTTTAATTATCATAACATTTACAAACATGCACTTATAATCATACATCATGCATGGTTGTATAGTTATGGCATATACCTACAAGTACATACATGTATGATAAACAGTACTATGTTTGTATCCGTCCGTCTGTACGACTTAAAAAAACATTGTCACATACCCTTTTTTTAACTCAAAGTACCTACCTGGTCACCTATATATGGTCATAACTTTCTTAAACATGCACTTATAAACATATATAATATATGATTGTATAGGTAATAAGTATACCTACAAGTGCATATATCATACAGTAATATGAACGTGTATGCCCATCCATACAACTTCAAAAACCATTGAAACATACCTTTTAAGGTCTCAAAGTATCCCCCTTGACACCTTTAAATTGTCACAACTTTCTTAATGTAGTAGTTCATGTTTTAGTAATATGTATCTGTCCGTCCGTCCGTACGACTTTAAAACCATCGAAAAACATTGAACACGTACGTTTTTTTACTCAAAATACCTACCTGGTCACCTTTATATGGTCATAACCTCTTATAAACATATATCATACATAGTTGTATAAGTAATAGGCAGACTACATGTACATATAACATACAGGGTCTAAATTCATGCAAATTTATATTTAAGGCATGTTTCTATGTTTGTACTTTTAAATGAATTTTTAGTCTGTACCAGTGTGATTTTATTAATTGTTTTTTTTTTACATAATTATGATAAACAAAAGCAGAAACATAAATTATCAGTGTATTGTATTGTATTGTGTTGTGTTGTGTTCAATCAACGCTAGTTTATAGTACTGGTCTTATATAATATTTAAGAAATGATAAATACATCCCTGTATTTTATCGTTTAATAAAATACAGTCAGGAATTGGAGTGCGTAGTTTTGTTTCCACAATTTTTCGCATCCGAATGACTGACTGTATTTTATTAATCGATAAAATACAGAGATGTATTTATTATTTCGATTCTAACACGAAATAGTCACTGGCTTGGAAAACCCCCCACCACCTCCAAATCCCCACCGCCTCGTACGCCACCCCACCACCTCATTTGATAAATTGGTTGTAGTTTCAATTTATTTACTCACCGGATCGTCAACTGACAATAAATACTTATTTTGTACATGTACTCGTATGTTGCATGTAATATTTATTCGGAAAAATGGGATTTGGGACAAAAAAATAAGGATAGTTCAACTTTGGTTACTGAAAATCGAGATTTTCGCCAACTTATAAACGTTCTAGAGACTATAGACTAGTTACTAGTCTGATAAAATTTATGTTTTTTCAATATACTATATTTCATGCACTATTTCCAGTCTATTTTATATGATTTTGCTTTGTATACTGGGGCAGTTTTATCTGAAATCGGCGCTGGATAGTAGACTGGCTCTAGAACAAAACAGTGAAATATCATTAGTAAAAAGGATATTTCAGGGCCTGGTGACCAGGCTATAGAGACTACAATTTATGGAATTTTGTTTCCACAACTCGTGCAAACGGTAGTCTCAACATTTCTACTGGTAACTACATTGCCCGATTTTTAAAAGTTCTTCAACAAAATAATTTAAAACAAAATTTACAAAAGTCGTACTAACATTTCTAATTTAGTTTGTAGAACCCCACCACCTCGGAACAGGAACGTAGAATATACGTTGATTCTACGTTCCAGCTCGGAAGTTTGCTCCCCACAATTTCTTTTCACCTCATTTTGTGGTGGTGTGGAGAGTTAACCACCAGGTTGCGGATCGTGTTAGAATATGTATTCAACGCATGCTTTTATGAAAAAAACTACAATAGTATTAGATATATATATAGGAAACAGTGTGTTTTTACGTTTCCCGATATAAAACAGTATAAAATTCTGGTGCCTAATAAACGACGGTATCGGTATCCTCCGGTACCGGTATCCGCCGGTATCGCGTATTATTGATTTTTCACACATTCAACAGACTGTTAATCCTTTTAAATAATCGATAATTGAGAGTGTTCATTCAAATGAGAGTATGTTTAACACTTATAAAGTAGAAACTTTTTGGTAAATTTGATGTATGTGTAACTTACAATAATTAAATATGAGGCCGTAATGTACAAATTAAGATTAAATTAAGATGCTGTGGTTGGTTAAAGTACTAAACTCGACCGTCTCTTTATGAAACCACATCAGTGCAATTCACACTTACATGTACTTGAAATCATTTATTGTGTATTTATGTATGCATGTCTAGATTGCAAATGTGTAAGTCAAATAAATTAGATGTAATAAATAAATAGTAAACATGAATATTACTGTAATTAAAGTCACCTAAAATTTTATAAACTTAGTGATGTTATACTCTAAGAAACATAGAACTGAATAGAAAAATGAACGAAACAAATAAATACAATTGTGGGACATGTTGTACAATTAAGCTTGTCAAAGACATACTAAACAATGACCAAGAAACAAGAGGTATTTCTGTTGAACGAACGAACGAACGAACGAACGAATGCTTTTATGGGCCGATCTAACAGCATAAGCACTACACCCTGCAGTTAGTAGAAGTGGAAGCATCAGAGATAAATAATTAAAAATAATTTATAACCCACCAAAGCAAGTAACTGCAAATATGTTTACATGTATGTGATGCATTCATTTGATATTTTTCAAGCGGGACAAAAGATTTATTATAAAAGCATATTTTACTCTAATTGCCGTCTTTTTCACAGCGACCGATACTGAATAAACAACCCAATTAAGGGATTATAGGGGCCCCAAAGTGTCACCATGTATATTGTCACTTTTTTAACACGGATTAATTACTATGAGAACGTAGAATAAATAAAAATGAAGATAGATATGTTCATAACTATGTGAAATTAAGAAGTTGCATAGAGTGCATAAACAATAAAGAAATCATTATTCACTAATTCACTCTTAAAATTAAAACAGTCAAGAGTTGATATGAGTCACTTTCTTATATATGTACACAGCATAATTTACTATTAATTGAAAAAAAAATCAAATCTAGTAAATATTTAAATGCACGTGTAGTTAAGTTTTGTTTGAATTTGTTTGAATTTTATTTCCGCCACATTGGCGAGCAATTTTACAAAGAGAAAGAAAAGTACATACATATAAATACATGCAAATAAGTACACATAGAAAAACAGTTAGACACGAAACAGTTCATTCACAAAGAAAAGTACATACATATAAATACATGCGAATAAGTTCACATAGACAAACAGTTAAACACGAAACAATTCACTTACAGACATCGAAAGTTCCCCCCTCCCCTATGCCGAAAGAGAAGAAATAATTAAGGAGAAGTCACGCTAATAAAAATTCAATACTTACTTCCTAAATATTTATAAATCTTTCACATTATGAAAGAATTAATGATAGTCAGCGAATGAAGTATATCACACACTTTTTATGAATTATTTTAATTATAATTTACGACTGTAAAATATATATAAAAAAGAGATCTGTATGCAACGCCATTAGGCATGAAAGCATCATATTATCGTGATTGGAAATATTCAAACTATGACTCGTATGTGATTTTAGTAAAATCTGCAAGTATTTGTTCTGAACATAAATACCTAAATAGCCATATTAACAAAAGCTTACTTGAATAATCTTACTCTTGTGCTAATTTTATTACTGAAATGATCAAATAAATATAAGTCTTCATATGCAGTTCTGCCACTATTTTGGTATTTGCAGGTTGCAGTTATTAAATATATAAATGCATAATTTATATTTACTTTACATAAGTACGCAACTAGCAGTCTCGATCAACGCCTCTTTCTTTAACAACTTGCAACAATCAATACCGGGATTTGCGATACCGGCGGATACCGGCATTTCTTGATCGATACCGTCGTTTAGTAGGCACCTAAAATTCTCAAAAAATGGTGACTAAATATCTTTTTAAAGGCATGACCACAAACATTCGACATGTACATAGAACAGGCGTTTTAGGTATCGTTCAGGCGTGTAGGTAGCCGAATCTTTACAGCGGTGTGTAGATTTTCAAAGGTCATGTTTTAGTGAATCCGGATATGACCGGATTTTTTACGGACTATACAATGCTCACCCAATCAAATCGCTATTACTAATAGTACTAGCAATTTGCACTTTTCAGCGGGAAGTCGGAAGCCATTTTTAACAGGTGTTTTTACAGGTGTATTCTTTATGTTGTTTATAAATATGACTCGCACGTTCTCAAAGGATACAGGTCCATCACCATGCTATTACGAAAAACGGCAGTGCCTAGAACGGGAATAAATCCTTTATTCAATTCCCAGCAAATGTCAAAATAGTGTGGTTCACAAGGATGATGACTGTCACAATAATTCCCCACCCCCCATGTACGAGTCAAAAACCTATTTGATGATATTTTTGCACTTTGTCATTTTTAGCTACTCTGAAACTTGGAATACCTGTTCACTATCAAATGTAAATGAAAGAAGAGTTTTACAAGTATCCTGTCATGACTAAACTGGATTATTGCCCCTTTATTTTTGTAACCGTGAACATAGTTTATACTAATTTATTTTAGCTCAATTGTGAAGAAAGCATTGAGCTTATTGAGTCACTCTCGCGTCCGCTTCCTGGAAAAACCAGTACTGGTGTCATATGAGGAGGTATGGTTGTAACCTTGGTGGGGCTTGAACCAGCAACCTCCAGGATGAGTGGCAGACACCTAAACCTCTACACCACTTGAACATGATGCAACAAAACTTAGTGTATTGGAAGTATTAATGAATATCTTCAATTAGATTGTGTTTTGGGGCTCCTTAGGTCAAGGTCACTGCATATTGTTAATTGATATGCAGAGTAAAGCAAGTTCCCAAGGTTGCTCATGAAAAGACAGGGATCGTGTATTTGACTGTAAGGTCCCCTAAGATACTATTTATAACATATAAACTATTAATAACATATAAAATTTGACGTTGTAAGCATTCAATAACAAACCTTCTATATGTTTGATATATTACTTATAAAATAATATCCGTTCCAGCGGTGTTAGTCGTTTAATAAACAATGATTTTGAGTAATGATATGCAGTAATTAGCTACGAAGGCCTGAGTGGTTTATAACTGCGCACCAGTATGATAAATTATTGTTTATAAGATGATAACAACGCTTAAAAGAATGTTATTTCAATTTTAACATGACCAGATATTACAAAAGGTGAATAAATGCAAAGCTTTACTTTCTACGCTAACGCTCATTTAACGTCATGCGGCGCAACATGACGTCATGTTTACAGCATATCGGTTCTCACGTTGTTTATGGTTAAATATAACGTAATTTTTCTACTCTTTGTATATAGAGACAAAATCGTCAGTCATGTTAGAATAGTGTAATAACATTATGACGTAACGTTATTTCACTGTTAAAGCGAGTCGGCGCTCTTTATAAGTATCTTTTCTAGTAATTGATGTTTTTCTTTCATATTTGACAACATTTTAAATATGTCATAGATAGAACATTACATTCGTGGTCATTATATATTGAGCAGAGCCTCGTATTATATCAATTTGAGCAACTCGTTTTATATGTTTGATATAATAATGACCACTCATGCAATATCTTCTATGAATCACAGTGTTTTTTTTTGGGGCCTTTTTGGGGCCGAAATTCGGCCCCATTCCCCTCCCAAATTAATATATATTTTTCCCCTTTTTTGACAAAAAATTCCCCTAAAATGTTGAAAAAAATCTTTGATTTATTTAATCAAAAGATGGCCAAACTTGTTATAAAAACACGTTTTCATAAATTTAAACGGTTCAGAATCATTTCTTGCAATAATTTGACACCTTACATGTGAAATAGTCGGCCGAAAATCGCCGATTTTTCGTTTGTCACCTATTTTCGCGACCCCGATTTTTTTTGATTTTTTCAATGAAAACGGTGTTCCAAAGATTAAAAAAGATACTAATACAATGTTTTCAATTGAAAAAAGCATTATACTTATTATTCACAGGTGTTTAAACACCAATGCTGCTAAGTTATGTTCCTGACACCAGTATTTTTATATAAAATTTTGTTATGTTAAATTCCTATGTCTTCTCTTTATATTTGGTCATTAACATGCTTGATAGTTTTTGTTCTTAATTACATTTTTAAACAGTATATTTTATACATTTCCTAAAAAATTCCCCTTTTCTGGCAAAATGACTAAAAATTCCCCTCCTGATGGGCCCCGCCACCTTTCCCCTCAGACTGAAAAAAAACACTGAATCAACTAGCAGGGGAGAAACAACACCAGTTATTGTTTAAATAGTTTAAAGGTATGTTTAATAATAAAAAAAAATATGTCGTCAATGTGGCCTCTGGATAGTCACAAAATGCCAGGAAATCGCTTTAGTTTAAAAAAAATGTTCGGGGGAGGGGCATGAAAGTTAATCTGTAAAATCAGGGTCCGTATATTATGTAATATATAGACCCTGGTAAAAGTGTCACTTCTCCCTAAAATCTGAGTCTGGGCTGATCCCTGGTGAGTACATCCCAATTTGACTAAGTTACACCTCTGTGAGTGGTTAATGTATACCATCAATGATTTGGAAAATTAAAAATGCCAAAAATCATATTCACTTGTGTGACCTCATTAAACCAAAATTCAGTGCCTTAGATTACACAAAATTCAGTGCTCTAAGCGCTTTGATTCTTTTTGTCATTTGTTTGGTCAAAGATAACAATTTTCTCCTATTCTAAATATTAAATACAATATGTTTTGGAATATTGGCCATTAAATCCCCAAACCTGAAGCATATTTATACATGTTCTAATACCTTTATTTTCAGGCTATAACTTGAGCCATGTAAATCTGTACATTAGCAAGTTGTTCAAGAACATTGGAGACCTAGTACTTTTAAATATTGCGTAAAGGAGGCAGACGCCAGTGGCAAGTACAACATTATGGTCATGGATTACAGAGTACACTCGGAAAAAAACATTCGTTTTCAACAGGTGAGTTCCTAACACAGAATTTAGGTTTTCTGTCATGTTTTGTGACTTCCTTGAGGGAAACTTTATCTTGCCTGTACATCTTCCGTTCATGCCCATGTAAGAGTGTACAAAGTGCTGGGTTACTTATCTATGTAGGAGATGGTATGACACACTTGAAGACAGGCTTTTACTAAAAGCATAAGCATTGAAAAAGTGACATTTCCATGGCCATGTAGTTGTGACCACTTTACCTATCTGATTGAATGTCATGGGTTTGAGCCTTGCTATCAACCTGACTCCATGTATGAGTAAGTTGGCAGTTTTGTATTGAGGATGGGAACTTTAATAGGTAAACTGTACCTTGCCTTTACACTCTTACCGTTGAAACAACACTTGGTCAAAGCCCAAGAAGAATTATTATGTAAAACTGAAAACCCAAGATAACACTTTTTAAATATGAAATGAAACAGAAGACATCGTTAGATGAAATTACCACTGAAAAATGAATTCATCTATAATTAAGAAGTAATCTATGGCTTGGAGTGCTTTATCGAAATTGAAGCATTCCCTGGGGGTGATGTGCCTGGCGGAATAATACATGAGGACGAAGCTCGAGTGAATTATTAGGAAGGCACATTACCCAGGGGAAATGCTTCAATTTCGATAAAGTACTTCAAGCCATAGATTAGTTTGATTCTTATAAGCCGAATTTATGAAAACTGTCGTAAGTACTACGGTCCTTTTTTCAGATCGGCTGTCCTGTGTAAAAATAGTGGCTGTTGGAATTCACTCCCGTATATATATAAAATACTGTACAGTGACAATATGCAGAAGACATCAGATTTAAGAACCTAACAAAGCAGACAATCAATTTAATAATGATGTCAGTGTGATGATTTAAACGTTTTCATTCATTCTTTTGTCACCCGGACTCAAAACACTGCATGACAGTTCATCTTGAATTTTCTTGGCCTTTTTAAAAGGAAAACAAGGTGAATGTATTCTAATGTCTAACTGTGGCAACCAAAAATAATATTTAGGTTCTTAATCCCAACTATTTC
>JAFMSR010002636.1:0-22105 GCA_022818135.1 Saxidomus purpurata
TTTATCATTTTAAAGTATACCTTTAAAACATCAAGATATCGATGATGTGTTATTTTGGTAGATGCTTTAATTCATTTGACTTGTCAAACTGACTATAAAACAGTTATAAGCATTAATGCAACATAAATGAGGAGGTTTTATTAAAACAAAAAGAAACACTGACCATCAACTGCAATGCATTTATTTCAATAACACTTGCAAGAATATTCATAAGACAAAACATTTACACTTTTAAAAAAACATTTTCACAGGAAGTATAGTACATGTAATCCAAGTTCTGTAATATATTATCTCCCTTTCATACATTAACTATTCTGTCAAAGAAAGCTGACACCATTTGCTTTCATGAATTTATTAATTTAGTCCTCAGTGCCAAAAAATCCAAAAGTATAAAGTTCATAAGCCCTGTGAACCAAACCTTATATAGAGGAGAAGAAATGCTGTCTTCTGATTGGCTAAAAGAACAATATTATTTCTCACATGATTGGCGTTTAAATTCTAGCTCCTATCATAAATTACATTTTCCAACAAAAGCAAGGAAACCAAAACATTGTCTTCAAAAACAAAATAAACTAAAGGCATCTATGTAAAATTATGCACACTATCATCTAAGTTTTAAAAAAAAACAAATAGATCTAATTCTTTAAAGCAATTAAAGTACTGCAGATATTTTTTCCCTGATGACTTTGAAACATTCTTAAAGTTAGTTTATTATAGCACCCGATCATCATCACTTAGAATGGAGTTTCACAAAACTCAATAAATCAACATAAGTATGCACTAAGACTCTCCATAAGTAAATGAGATCAATTTATACACAAGATACAATCCCGATTTGCTGAACAATAAACCAAAATAGTGACTAAAAAGGATTTTCAATTGTTGATACCTTTGGTACCGACTTGCAAACTTAATCTACGGTATTGCCTCAAAACTATTCCCTTTCTAGGAATTAAACTTTCAGAAAAGTACGCACCTACAAATGGTACTTTATGCACCAACATCAGTGTTACGTCATCATAATGTACAAAGCATAACAACAATTTGTCAAGTTCTTGACAAACATAACATTTACACATAATTAACAAGTTTTCACATAAAACATGATGATCGTATCACACATTGCAACAATGGCTTCCACTTCCATTACAATTTATGTACATTCATGCGTGATGCTTATGACAAATAAACATAATATAATTGTTATTATAATATCTGATGCCGAATTAATACTACAAGCATCCAGTTTTCTCGGACCAGTTGTCATATCTCATACCATACATTTGTCATTTTGTTCCGCTTAAAACTATCGGATCCTTCTTCTATTGAGGCTTCCAATGTCATTACGCAAAGCTATCACACTAGATATTTCTTCTGTTGAAGTTTCCAATAACATTGTGGAAACTTTCGCCAAGTACGCCATCTCATATCGATCTGAGGTTTTCACCCTACGAAGGGCAAATCACTCGAGGTTGGCTCGACTGAAATATCAGCACAGCCATAGAAGTGTTCTTGTGGTCCGCAGCCTTTGCAACAATTTTCACCCGTCACATAGTTGCAATTATTGCTAGTAGCTATATATGATAAAAAATGGGATATTAATACTTTAATAGTATATGTATTGTTTTCCAGTCAGACCAGATGTAATCGTGTTTTACGCATTTAATTTTATCAATGCTTTTTCACTCTGAATTTTCAAAATAAGAGCAGTAGAAAGTAAATGCTGAATATTTACTGCAATATATAAAGCATAGATGAGAATTACTATAGCATGGTAGCGCGCTCGGCACAGGATCGGGAGATCATGGATTAGATGCCAACAATCATGCTGCGCTAGTATCCATAAGCTAGACACAAATAACTCTCTCTCTCTCTCTCTCTCTCTCTCTCTCTCTCCCTCTCTCTCTCTCTCTCTCTCTCTGGGTTGATTTCATGAGGAATGCATGACTCTTGAAAACGATTAATCGAAATTTTAAGCACTTGTTTCGCGATATTAAGAATAAATAAATTAGTATAAATTGAAAAAATCACAAGAAAGGATTTTATCTATATCAAAAATAAATTTCATAGAATGATCCCAAATACTAACCAACATTCCACTTCCATTGCAAAACACACTGTGTGCATGTTACACCCTGAGGCAGCACCAGAGGTGCCGTTATGATTCCTGCTGTATTTTTGTGGGGGATTCTGGTTTCACCATCAGGCGTCGCCAGAATATGCTGGTCTAAACATTGCTGAGTGACGGCTCTGTTTACGTTGTTGTTAGGGCATAACCGAAATTCAGACCATCCGCCATGTGGCGCAGTAATTTCTGGAAAAAATGAAAGATTTTCAAGGATGCTACATATTTAAGAAAGTCGTGGTTTTTTTTAGCTCACCTGGCTTTCCCAGGGTGAGCTTTTCTAATGGATAAATGTCCGTCGTCCGTCGTCTGTCGTAACATTTTGATTCAAACGACATCTCCAGTAAAACCACTAGGATAATGTTGATGAAACTATGCAGAGATGTTCCCTGCATAAAGCTCTACCAAAATTGTTAAAAGAATTCCATTCCATGCAGAACTCTGGTTTCTATGGTGAAAAATAGGAAAACTTTAAAAATCTTCTTCTCTGAAACCACAATATATAGAGCTTAGATATTTGGCATGTAGCATTGTCTAGTAGACTGCCATCTTGACCCTCTTGTTTAATAAAACAACAAGCTTTAGCAAAAATTTCCATTTCATGAAAAATGCCTATGTATGTATTCATTGCCGTCTTACACATACCAATTTTAACAATAACTTGTTGACCTTCTTTGTAATGTCTGACTATTGTCCCTGTCGCGTACTTTCCACCAGCCTCGTTTTCTCGTGGTCCTTGAAATGGATCTCCGCAAACACCACAGCGACCTTGGTTTATACCCCACTGGTTCTAAAAAAAGACGATGTACAGACATTAGCCTAGTATCTATTGAAGCAAATTTAACCATATGGAAGCAAATATCTGTATACTTTAAAGTCCTAGGAGCACTTTTAACTTACTTATATTATAGAATAATAAATTACTGACAAGGTGATAGAGCAGTGTTCAGTATATTCTTAACAATATTGAACGATGCCTTTCTTTCGCATGTATGTCGTTTCTTCATAAAAAGGCATTAGTAGAAACCGTTTATTCTTTTTTGCGATATCATTAAAAATTACTGCGCAAAATTTATTACATGTGATTCGATTATAAAATTGAAAAGCAACGTGTGAAGGTTTTATTGTATAAGTTACAGTAAATTTTGTCCATAGGACATCTTTCTAGGTAAAGTGCTACAAGTGATTAAATGTTCATGGGACTTTAAAAGTCACTTGCTAGTTTAAGCAAATGTGAGACAAATGTAAATGATTGTCGGTGTCGAAACATGGTTGAATTCAGTTGATATTAGTTCAAGTTTTGATTAGGTCAAATAATAACACCGGATTTATTTTGTGTCTCGCTAAAAACAATGTTTTAATTCCGAAATAAATAAAGCCAGGAAAGTTTCATTCATCTAAACATCTAGTCCCTACGTATCTTTTCCTAGTAGAATTTATTTGATAAAACTCTAGCTTTATTCTTTGGCGAGTACATGCATGACCTAATGTGTTACTAACAACAAGAGTAATTACCCAGAATCCTCCACAGTTTAACTGCTTGTCCATATAGTTCTTTGGAGTGTTGAAACCATATCTAAAGGCAGTTGATCTTGAGGGCGGTTCAATCAATCGTCCGTGACCAAAGGCATCAGTTACCAAGAGCAGAAGTATCGTCAAAGAAACGAGCAGATCACCGTAGAGTTGTGTCATGTCTTACGCTGTTGTTTTGAAAACTGTGGCTGTAATACAATAGCAATACATGAGTATACAGACGAAAATCGACTTCAAACTTTGTATAATCATTATTGTATTTGTTATATTTTATTTAAAATGTACTAATTTCTTTCAGAAAATCAAATATTTATCATGAAATCAACTAAAGTAATCAATCTTGTAAAAACTCTTGTTTAGTAAATTTGCGCGTTAAATGACTTACCTTTGTAAAATGTTTAACAAACTTGTTTGATGAAGCTGTAGCAAAATTCTGTCTTTTATAGAAGCTACTTCGTCCCATTTTTGTATCCAAAACATCGTTTCAGTTTATCTCCTTAGAAAAAAATAGAATTTGATTCCGTGTACTTTTAATCTTCCAATGACTAATGATAACACATTTGCCACAGCATCCGTATCGAGAATAACCACTGAAAATGTCCTAATTTATTTCAAAGAAACGAGACTGAATGTATTTCGTCTGGGCTTTTAAACTTTCCGCATTTCATAAATGTGTTGAAATCTTATGGATTTGATTAAAATGTTTGGACGTATTTACATTTCTGTAACATTTTGGTATACTGCACAAAGAAAGGTTAACCGAGTACGTCTAAGATGGTTGAAAGTTTACATAAACCACATTCAAAATGAACACCGAGTACAGTTTTCTGAAGCAGTTTGAATTAGATATTGAACTTAGGCATAACTTTAACTTACTAGCATGGCTATATTATAGTAAGAATGGTTGCTATTTTATACGTGTATTTCCAATTATTCACATCTACTTCATTATGAATTGATGTACAAAACTAAACTTACACATCAGTTTTAATGCATTTAATGATAATTGCTGTGAGGTATGTAGGGGTAGCTTCCAAGGGACCTGAAAATAAAAATGGGTGGGGGGGCATGATGGCCCTATATTGCTCTCCCTTTACGCCAAGGTCACTCCACACAAACGTCCAGGTATGAACTTAACCATTGCTCTGTACCCATGTTGATTCAAAAGATGTCCATGAAAGGTTTTGACCATCAACTGTCTTTTGTTTTTAGTAAGTGACTCTATTTCTATAACAATGACATGGACCCCAGGCTTGTGAAATTATATTGAAAACCCAACTTTTGCAATAAAATCTCTTTTATAGTTTTACCCATATGGTCTAAGTATAAGTAACCCATGCGACTACCGGGGTAAGGTCAATTTTGACCCCAGGGGCATAATTTGAACAAACTTTGTTGAGGATCAATAGACAATGCTACAAACAAAATATCTAAAAACTGGGTCTTGCTGTTTTTAAGCTCGAGACTTTTAAAGTTTCCAATATTTACATATGCGGGGTCAATATACCTCTAGGGGCATAAGGGACATTATTTGAACAAGCATGAGAGAGTACCACTAGACAGTGCTACAAAATATCTAAGATATTGTGGCTTTTGACAGGTATTTTTTTAAAGGTTTCAATATTTATATATAAAGCGATAGATCGTGGCCAATTCAGACCCCATTCGGTCCATTGGCATGATTTTATCAAACTTGAAAGCGAGCCACTAGATCCATGTTAGATACCAAATATCTGAGCTCTGGGCCTTGTTGTTTTGGAAAACATACTGCTAAAGATTTTTCTTTTTTAGCTCTGATCGCCATGTGGTTCAGCCAACCGGAACCATTTGAACAAATAAAAGAGAGCTTAATACCAGGATACGTGTGGCCAATTTTGATGATATTTCATGAAGAAGTCACTTGAAGCAATTGTGGTCGACGGACGGA
Organism: Saxidomus purpurata; assembly: GCA_022818135.1. Lineage (NCBI taxonomy): Eukaryota > Metazoa > Mollusca > Bivalvia > Venerida > Veneridae > Saxidomus > Saxidomus purpurata. The sequence goes on from JAFMSR010002636.1 coordinate 5,586, forward strand.
CGACAGGAGAACCTTAAAAGCTCACCCTGTGCCAGTGGCTCAGCTGAGCAAAAACTCAGTCAGAACTGAAAATTGTTTTCATGTGAGTCATTTTTAAAGTAATACAGACGTTTTTGTATAGAGAGTTTTATCTTACAGAAAATAAATTACTCCTTTCATAGAAAAGAAAGCATGTGACTATAATACGTAATGATCCTAGATATGCGTCGCGACCATACAATGCCATTTTAGATCATTTGTATCATTGATAGTACGAAATGCATCCGGAACATGTTCTCTTTTTTAGCAAGTCTGTCCTCAGCATCTTATTGGACACGTAGGTATCTCTGACTCATACAGAGGTAAAGAAATCGGTTGTCTATTTGGTGATTCAGACGGAATAGACAGTCCTTGACATATATGTCATACAGTGTATTTACATTTATTGTATCGTACTTATCATAACAGGACAAGTAACTCGTTTCATGTTTTCAGATATTAACTGTCGTACAGAAATTAATAAACAAAGCAAGAAATAGTTTTTAAAATCTAAATGATTTAAGTTCAGTTTTGACGACAGTCGCGGATGTTAAACCCCCAACTGGGATATAAAAGCCAGAAGATGGCGCTGGGGCAGGTTTCTATATAAAATGTACATACTTTAACAGGAGATAAAACCCAGTATGCCGTAGTATCAGTTACATTGCTTCTCCATTGAACAAGCAAATTTATTTGTGTACATGCCACAGTAAAGTTTATACATCAACCAAAATAAATCCGCTTTTCGGAGTACAACCAACTTTTTCATGATTTAACTTTATGTCTGTCTCCTGTTTCTGGATGTAAAATTGTTCAGCAACCTGACTTTCTCCTTTAGCATTCTTATCCACCTCAAACACTTTTCTTTTAAGTCTATTTCCAATATCTGTATTTTTTTTCAAGAAAACAAATGGCACCCAAACTTTTAATTCAAGAATGTTTTCTCAAAAGCTCATACTATATAGCAATGGATGTGATGCTTTGACGTGTTTATTGACCTTGAAGAACGTTGCAGAGTTTCAAATCAGTGTCTGCTGGCAACTTGCATGCAAAACCTCAAAGGCATAATTTGAATTGAATTCAGTCAAGTATTACCTAAAACAATAGTCTGATATTGATGAAGTCTTTAATGATTTAAATTCAATGTACGCATAAGGTATATGAAAATACACGTATACTAATTGTCAACTCTTATTTAAACAAATGAATGACTTTCTATTAAATATAAAAGTAGTAAACATGGTTGTGCTAGTAACTTGCATGTAAAATATGTAACCAGGGCAAGACGCCGAGGATGATCAGAATACATTACACTGTCATTATAATTATAGTGGTGACGAAACCCTTTGATTGTCCAAACCAACAATCTTATGTACATAGAACATGGACATACAGTGAACAAAATCTGTCCGAATAATCCTTTTAATTTGGGATGGTGACTTTCCCATAGATTACAGGTCATTACTGTAGCTGTGTCGTCCAATAATACATTTTCCATTCCGGAGTTGAGTTTATGACTGGGATGGGACATACTGTAGTTATGGTTTAAATGTCTCTCTTATCTTTAATACTACAGAAGATAAGCTTAAACCCAATACCATACGGTTACATTGCCTAGCTACGTCTGCATGATTGTCCATCTTGAACCAACTGAGCAGGTAAAGTTTAATCAAAAACGATAATACATGTAGTTTGATTAGTTAAGTAATATTTTATTTGCTATTTTACATGTCAAAATTCCTACTATGATACAAAAAATAATTTAAAATGTCAAATGGGTCGGGCAACAAGTTCTTCCAGCAAAATGATAGATTTATGGCCAAGCAAACGTCACGATCGAACCCCAAAGCTTTACATCCCAAAACTATGTCCGTGGATTTACCAGGTACGTGGTCGTCTTTTGATAAAGTGTCTTCTTTTAAGTTTTTGAGCTACGTACTCGTGACCTTTTTTGATCGTTGGATGTCCGTCGTCCGTCCACAATGTGATTAAAAAATCTCCTCTGAAACCTCTCGACCAATGCAGGGGCGCTCCTAGCATAGACCAAATTTCTTCAATGAATTTCATTCCATGCAAAAGTTTTTGACATGGCAACCGTACAAAGTATGAATAGAATGACTTGCTTCAATCTGTCTAGTCGATGTAAGTCATCTTGCTGTGCCTCCGTTCTTAATCTCGTGGGCTTTTCTTCATCGGTCTCTAGTGCGTGGCTTGTCGCCTCAGCTCCTTGTTTGCCAATTTGCCAATTTGTCTATCATCTCATTGTCATGAACACGACAGTGTGCAGGTATCCACAGAATGGAAACTTATCGCTGCGCCTGTCAAGTTCTTTGGTAAGGCATGACAATTTGACATTAGCTATAGCTTCCAGGACTGAGACAGCATCTGTTAGAATGACCATCTGTTGACAGTCCTCTTTTGACTCGTAAATATTTTTCGATGCCTGTATGAGGGCTTCTACTTCTGCTTTGTAGTTGGTTCAATGTCTGCCTGCTGGTATACAGTCATATTTTGTCTGACCAAACAATCGTGTGTATGATAAAAAAAGACAGCACCATCATTTTGTATAGCAGTTGTAGCCAAGTAGTCAGTGTAAATATGGACACGTGTCTTTGATGGATAATCATCTGAGATCATGGCTTGTATCATGGATTTTTTTTTATTTTCATCTTCCTACCTACCTACCTTACCCTTACCCTTACCCTGCCCTGCCCTGCCCTGCCCTGCCCTGCCCTGCCCTGCCCTGTTTCGTAAACGTGGGTTGCAAATACTAAGCGTTGTGTACAGGTTCGTCCTTTTACTTCCGTAATAATACTGACGTACATAAACAACAATAACAATAACAACTATATGACGTTGACGTCATTAACGTAACATGATACATTTGCGCGGCGCGGCAAATTACGTTACATTTACAACATTCTGGGGGCCACGAAAAGTTATATGAATTTAACAAAATAAATGTAGGATATGCTTACACAAATCTGTTTTCTCTGTTATGATGAAACTCTTAGAGAATAACTTTATTATGAAATAAGTTTTAGCTCACTGTAAATGCTCAACGTAATTACAAGTCAATGTATGAAATCACTTTAAGATAAAGTAAAATGTTAAACTCATTCTTTAAAATGCATGTAAATTCTCTGAATTCTCACGAACAGTCTCTTAGTATTACTTTAATCACAAGTGAATAGTCTCTAAATCTCGTGTAAATGATCTCCATTTTAGCTAGGTTCACTCTTTCTCATATTCTACATGTATATTCACTATTTAATTATCACAAACAGTCTCTAAAGGATAAAGCTTTACTATTGGTCTTGTTGTAAGACCCTGCTTAGTTTTGATCTTCGCGGCACGAACTGAACCATCATTTCCGGTAATCAGCTCCTGGACTACTGCAAGTTTCCATCGGATTCGTGGTCCCTCGTCGTGGATCTGCACGACATCTCCCACTCGAATACGTTCCTCGTTCGATCCCGTAGTTTTGTGATATTCTCGTAATGAGGTTAGGTATTCCGACCTCCAACGTTTCCAGAACTGACTGATAATGTTTGTTTGCGTTTTCACTCGGTTGGTAAGTATCGTCTGGTCACTTTTAACTAACGTTACATCATTGTCCGTGAACTGCTCGTGATGTGGAAGTGACGTCATCTTACGACCATAAAGTAGATGTGACGGCGTTAACGGCTCTAAATCTTCTATGTTCGATGATACATGCGTGAGAGGTCTATCATTCATAACCGCTTCAATTTCTGTCACTATCGTCTGTAGCGTTTCCATGGATACGAATCTTCTTCCTAGGATCTTCTTCAAAGACGTTTTAGTAAGTCCTATGAGACGTTCCCAAAATCCACCATACCACGGGGCGCGTTTAGGAATAAATCTCCATTCTGTTCCCTTTCTGCTGAGTTCTTCTTGCACAGAAGGCGAGTTGAATAGCTTCTTAAGGTAGTTCGCTGCAGAAATATAGGTTGTTGCGTTGTCTGAGATCATCACCTTGGGTAACGACTTGCGACTTGTAAACCTCCGTAATGCTTGAAGAAATGAGTCTGTAGTTAAATCCGGGACTACTTCCAAATGAACTGCTCTAGTAGTTGCGCATGTAAAGAGGCAGATATAACATTTCGTCTCACTTCCGGTAGCGTTCTTTACATAAAGCGCACCTGTAAAATCAACACCCGTGACGCTGAACGGCGGGGCTTCTTCAACTCTGATCTTGGGGAGGGGTGGCGGGTCTGGTGCTCGGTAAGGTCTACCAATTACTCTGGTACATTTCACACACGTCCGTAGTAACGATTTGACGCATTGACGAATTGAAGGTATCCAGTACTTCTGCCTGAGTTGAGTGATGGTAGCATTTACTCCAGAATGAAGTTGGTTCTCGTGGACGTCGAAAACTATTAAATTGGTAAGTTTATGTTTCTTTGGCAACAGGTATGGGAATTTCGCAGCATACTCTAACGGCGCGTTGTGAATTCTCCCTCCACAACGAATGATTCCTTGTGGGTCTAGGTACAACCTGAGTTGTCTAACTAGAGGTAAACGGGTACTGTTTGTTTTCAAATTTTCTATTTCATCTTGGAATTTTGTCGATTGGCAGGATTTCAACCATTTAACTTCTGCTTCGTGTAGTTCACTCGCTGATAAGCTGCCTGTAACTGTGCTTGCTGTATGTTTTCTGCAATTGTCGATGAATCTCAATACGTATGCCGTGACACGAAGTAATTTGAGATACGTACTGTACTTTGCTACATTGACTACTGTATGGACTCCCAAGGTTTCGGTGCACTGTAAACTTGAAACGTTTATCGTCTGCTTCGCACTGTCACCTGGTTCTTCAAGTGTCGTCTGCAAAGTTGATTGGTTGAATTCCCAGATAGGCCACTGTTCTCTATTCGGTAACCATGTCGGTCCGATGTTCCATAGTTGATTCTCAAGGTAGGTATCTGCTGATATACCACGTGTGAGCAAGTCGGCGGGATTGTCATTTGTTGGGCAGTATCTCCATGGTGATCTGTCTGTCAGCTGGTGTATCTCTTCTACACGATTTCTCACAAAGCGTTTTAGGGGTTTTGATGTTGTTAGCCAGTGAAGTACGATTTGACTATCTGACCAAAATGTCACATTTGATGTAACTATGGTATCTTGTAGATGGGAAGCAAGTCGTGCACCAACTAATGCCGCCATTAGTTCTAGCTGGGGTAGGGTTAAGGTCTTTAATGGTGCTACTCTATTCTTCGCCATAACCAGTCTAGCTCGTGATTGATCACAAATGTATGCAGCTGCTCCGTACGACTTGACGCTTGAGTCTACAAATATGTGAAGACTGGTTCCACTGTTGCTGTTCACTGAAGGCAAGAGCTGCCTTGAGAACTTCATATCTGTAACTCTGTTAAGGGATCTTGCTAGCTGGTTCCAGGTCTCTTGTATATGTTCAGGTAATGGTGTGTCCCAGTCGTATTTATCTTTCCATAATTCTTGCAGTAAGATCTTGGCACTAACAGTAACGGGACTAAGTAGGCCTATGGGGTCGTAGATCTGTGATGAATACTTTAGTATTATTCTCTTTGTAACAACATCTAAAATCGGGATTTTTCTCTCTGCAAAAGACATCTCATCTTTAATTGGGTCCCAGCGCATTCCAAGTATCTTAACAACTTCGTCGTTGCGTTGCCGATCACTTGAATTTCTTTGGTCATCTGGGGTTGAGTTGGACTCGGATTTCTTCTCTTTTTGACCTCGGAACTCTCGTAAGTGACGCAGCTTGATCTCCAATTGCAATGAATAGTCGTCTGCTTGCCAAATTTCCTCTTCTGTTCCGTCTACTTCCGTTTGCGACAAGATTTTCTCATTGAGTGTCTCTATAATTTTCATCTTGGATTCGATAGACTCTAGAATAGCGTCAAACTCCAACATGGATCCATTTTCTTTTGCTTGCTCGATTTTCTCCAGGTATTTTTCAACAAAACGTCGGTGACCATCTCTCTGCGTTTGTAATTTCTGAAGATTCATTCTTCTTTAGCACGGCACCAATTTCGTAAACGTGGGTTGCAAATACTAAGCGTTGTGTACAGGTTCGTCCTTTTACTTCCGTAATAATACTGACGTACATAAACAACAATAACAATAACAACTATATGACGTTGACGTCATTAACGTAACATGATACATTTGCGCGGCGCGGCAAATTACGTTACATTTACAACACCCTGCCCTGCCCTGCCCTGCCCTTCCCTTCCCTGCCCTACCCTACTCTGGCCACCTACTTTAAAATACTGCAGATACTGCATGATGTGTGGCAGTTCCAACATACACAGAGGAGTTCATGGTCAAAGATAGGCTTTCATCAGCTTCTTGTATTCATGGACAAGGCTCCCTCTTTTCAGACGATTGTTTGTTGGGGTACCAATTTTTGTTCTCATTGGGTGGTCTGGCAAGATCTGGTACTTGGTGGCTTGCTTAAGCCCAAAACCACAAGGTCTAGAGCTTAGATAATTAATATCTAGCATTGTCTAGTAGACTTCTACCAAGTTTGCTCAAATCAGTCCACCGAGGTATAACTTGATGACCATACCCGCTTGTCATTTTTTTACCTAGTTTAATATAGGATAACACTTAGATATTAAGTATTTGGTATGTAGCATTGTATGTTGGACGTCTACCAAGGTTGTTCAGATCATGCACTGTAGAACACTACTCTATGATTTATTGGTTGCACAAACTCATCTAGAGAATAAAAACAGAAATAAGCACTTTTAAAGAAAAAAAACTTTTTAAAAGAACTATCTACAAGGTTTTGCTGATATGATAATCATTAAATATATGGATATTATCTACACCATACGTTGTTTATGTTCTTTACTTATTATGTTGATTTTGATATTGCAATATGCTATGCTAATAAACGGGTTGTCTTAAGAGAGAAAAAATAAATAAATACGACAAATATTTCATTATTTATTATTCCTTATTAACTATCAGTACAAGTGGTAAAAAAATATTAGCTTTGTTTACATCTAGCTATTTAATAAATTGTGTGTAAACTTATCACTGAAAACCAAGATAATGGGTGTTACAACCTATATTATGCCACGGACCTATAATCCGTGGTTATGCAGAACACTATTGTACACAATATTTTAATTATATTTGTGAATACAATATTTTTCAAGTTGTATGATTGTCTATTTTATCAGAACATACTCACTTGACACACATTCAATAAACCAAAACTTGAGATGGGTAGAGCTCTTTTCTTTTTTTCTCCATCTAATCTATTAATCTTGTATAAGTTATATTCATGGCCTTTTTCTTCATATTTCATAACTAATAAAGTTGTGTTGAAAAGGGCCGTTTCTTGTTCTAGTAATGTCCCAAAACTGGTACTATATGTGTGTAATAAAGAGGCAAACTTTAGCTGTGTAGCAATAGCAACCTCAATGTGAGCTAAAGGCTATGTAATTATTCTTTATTTAGTTAGCATTGAATAAAAGATACAAGAAAGAAAACTGGCATTCTTATAAAATCCGATGTTCCACTGCCAATTTTACTAGAAAACTAGAGCTTTTGCTCAAGGTGATCAATATCCCCCAACCCGTGCATTTGGTCAGTAGATGTTTCTCCAGTTGTGTTTTTATACATGAAAGCTTCTGGTGCAATTCAAACTTCCATAAATTAAATTCAGAATTCGAACTTGCAAGACTCAAACAGCCTAAACTGAATTTGTGCATGATCTATTATGTACCATAGTTCAGACATTCCACAGTTGTTTCCCCTAGACTAAGATTTTCAAAATTACAGTTTAACATTTTGTATACCTGATACAGATAGTGACAATAAAGAAACATGATAACCAGCATAATGGAACTCAAAATACTAAATACTTTCAAAATAGGACTGCTCTAAAATCTACAATCAATCATAGATATAGTTAAGTGGCTAACCTTTGACACACCATAATGAAATCAAAAGTGTTCAGCTGTTACACATAACCTATCCACAAATGAGTTTTGATAACATAGACTTATACCACAATTTAAATATTCTGCACAAAAGAGATTGTTGACAGTTCACAGATAGATGGAAATCACAACAGCTTATACATGCCTTGGCTCAACAAGAGCTTAAATATTTAAATGTACTCACCTTTTGCTACCAGAACCAAAATGAACGAACACAAAAACAGGTACAAAGTGCATCGGAGCAAAAACTTACTATTCAAATAAACAATAATATCAAAAGGCCAGGAAAAATGGTTAATTCATGTGTAAGTTTCTACTCCAAATTTTAAATTTATGATATGGCTGACATAAAACGTGCAGAAGTGCCCAGCACTTTACTTGAGATATGTTAATTCTTTAGAACCTTTGAATGTGAAGCTGGTGCATTATAATACAATTTGATTAAACATAATGACTAAGTTTCTTCTTTACACATAAAGTTAAATATCAGCTATAACATTCTTAACTCAACAGAAAAACACATGTCTACTATACAGGAAACTAACTAGTAGATACAGTTCATCTAACCAAAGCACATTTGACCTTTCAAAACAATGTTACAGGTCAATGTAATATTATGCAATTTTCAACACATATCAAAATACAGGTGTATTGCAAATTATACAGTTATATTGCAAACAGTTATCTTAAAAATAGCACTGCCAGCAGCGCATTTCTATACATTTATATTACCTTAAAGTAAATACATTAAACAAATGAGACAGAAATGGAGAGAAATTCATTACAAGTTTTAACAAAATATGCCATGATAAAAAAAATCGAAATGAATCTTAAAATGCAATTAGATATCAAAACACAGTTAAGAAAATGTGAAAAAACCCTAAATTAAGTTTCATACATAAGTGGTTCTAAGAACAACAAGCAAAGGGTATTTAGAGGGACTATAAACAATTAACATCATCAAGGAGTATTTAGAAAATTCTTTCCGATGATTTTCGCATGGCTGGAAAATACCAACCATCTTCCTCCAGTTGTTTTCAGCTTTCTTTTGTTTTTGAAATAAATTAATGAACTCTGGGACAGAACCTTGATGGAAACCAAGTTTATAATAATAGTTACACCAATAGATCAAATGTTCTACCTGTAATTCGTTAAAAAGAGGTTTTACCAAACCATTAAAAATGACATTGAGGATTCCTTTCTGTGAAAGTTTGCAATACATTTGCAGTACCCCTTTAGACAAAACATAGTATGTTGTACAAAAACATTACTTACAAAGGTTGTCCTTGCAGAATATAAACAATGCTAGATACCTACATTTTGATAAACTGAGATCAAAGGACTTTGATTTATTGATAATATCAGAGAAAATAACTACATGTATATCAGCTAACTAGAAGGATCTGCACAGAGGAAGCTTTAACTATTATTCAATGTAAACTACAAGGTTGAGCTGGTATGAACAATTTCAAGGAAACTAACTCAGGTAAGCAATGCTTCAGTACTTAGGCAAACTATGTGGCAATACTCTGGCAAGTTATATTGTAATACTCAAGATAGCTATGACACCACTAATACAAGCTATGACACAGTACTCAGACAAGTTCTAGCATAGTATTCAGCAGTGATCAGGAAATTCTGAAATCTCAATCGGTCCGGACAAGCCGAGGGTACATCGTCAACCCCCCACCCCCACACACACACAAAAGTTACAAAAATGTAAAAAAAAAAAACTAAAAAAAATGAAAGAAAAAAAATGAAAATTTTTCATGTGATTTATATATTTTTCAACCAGCTTTCCATTGTTGTGCATGAACATGGAACGGTTAAAGTATTTCGTTGCCTCCTTTGGATTCCAAAATGTTTCCAAAAATGAAAATGTTTATCTACTTTCATTGTTGATTAGTAAATCTAGAATTGATTACGTTCAAAGTCACCCCCACAAAGTTTTGTAATAATCCATGTTAGGTTATTAAATTTTTATTGTATGGTTTTGTTTCGAATATTTTTTTATGTCTCTCACGTTGCCAGTCCAATTAACATTATCTGTCAGCTTGCCCTTCCGACTTTCGGAAACACTGACTACCGGTTGCCAGTCCGGTTATTTGTTTCTTTCGGGTTACAGTTATTATTCTCCCAATTATCATGAGCTGGTTTGCCATTTCAGTCATTTGATATTTTGAACATCACAAATATGTTGCGTATCGTATCGTATAGTAGGGCTTTATCGTTGGTAGATTACAAGTCTTCAGGATAGCTATACAAAAGAAATAGTTCAAGTTATGCTACAGTACCCAAGATAGCTATGAAACTGTACTCAGGCAAGCTATGTGTCATACGGTGAGAAAAACTATGCAGTCTAACAGGAACTCAAACCCTAAGGCAAATGCTCTCCCAACTGAGCTATCCGGGCACTTACGCATTTTCTCCCCAGCTGTGAACAAGTCTGGACCATGGCATACATCCCTGTGAAACTAGAAATTCATCCTTGGATTTCAGGACCTCAGCCAAATGTCACATGGCGAGAAAAATTTGCAGCCTAACTAGAACTTGAACCCTGGACCCTTCGCTCATGGAGTTCTCGAATTTCAGGACTCCAGCCCTAAGGGAAATAGCTACACCTGACAAAAGCAACTCTGGCACGGTCCCATGTTGGGTACCAAATGTCACAAGGTGAATCAAACGTGCAGCTGAACTAGGAATCAAACCAGAGTACCTTTGCCTACTGGGCAAATGCTCTCCCAACTGATCAATCAAGCTGCTCAAACATTTCTCTCCCTAATTGTGAACAAATCTGTACCGTAACACACACTACAGCACTCAGATAAGTTGTAGCATAGTATATAGGATAGCTTTGCCTCTGTACTGATTCCAGCCACTAGTATGCCACAGTAGCCAAGTAAGCTATACCACAGTAGTGCTAGATTGATTTATGCCACAGTACTCAGGCAAGCAATGGCACATTTTCATTATGTCAAACATACATGTACAGCTATGTCACTTCAAAAGTTATTTGTTCAAAAATGGAGATGCATCAAGAAAAGCGTCTCTTTTTATAAAACCATATCACAAACAAATAAATATAGATAACTAGGATGACAGTATTGCAAAGGCTTACATGAATTTATCACAGACAATGACAGTGTTCACAGAAGTAAAATGGAATCCCTGTACAAATATATAATGCTGTCAGAAGAAAAATAATGCTATACATAGAAAAAGTACTGCAATATTTACACACAAACATTATTAAGTAGACATATACATATTTTAATATGTAAATTAAAGTCTTGCAAATTCAAAACTTCTAAAAAAAACACCCCTAAACTGCAGAGTTTTAATGCCGTGAGTGTAAAGCTGTATGCTTTCAAAAATCACATTTACAAGTAGATTTCATTTTATCAAGAAGATGTATTGCTGACAGAAATTACCTTTAATTCCTAACTTTGCCTTTTTAAATCGTTAAGTACATATCAAAACAGTGCAGTATTTTTTGATGATATTGCAAAAAAAATTAGAAAGGCTTTCTGGCAACTCATTTACTTCAAGAAACAACTTGAATATGAAAGAAAGGCATATGTCAACATTGTTTTAGAATGAATAGAACATGATTCTATCAATAAATTTATGTTACTATATCAGTCAATTAAAAGTGATCCTGGGACTTTAATGAAAATCACCCAAAAAAACTATAAGGAGAAATATTCAAAAAGTCAAAATATACTTGCAGATTATGAAACACTGACGATTTTCTTTTTCAGCATAATAATTCTGGCATGAAAGATATCACTTTTTGTTAATGAAGCACTATGAAGGAATAGATATGATACAAATAATCACGGACCTATATACACAAGGATTGGCAACTTCCGAAAATCGATAATGCGATATCGTAGTAAATGTTACCCATCATGCTTTGCGCGCGCTCGGTGTTTTTCGGAAATTTTCCAATTTGTGATACTCGGCAGTTGCCGCCAGACTTGACAAAATTTTCAACAAACAAAATCGATAACAGTTACGCCATACGAAAAAAGATTAGCTTGGAATAAGACTAAAGTTGCATAAACAAAGAAAAATACAAACTATTGAGCCATACATATTGAAGTAGACACGATTCAATTTGATTTATTGTTTACGTTTTTCCCCGATACGTTCCAAGATGGAGGACGGCGAGAAGCTTCATTCTACATCACGCTGACAAAATTTTCAACATACAAAATCAATAAAAGTTACTGTACGCATTACGAAAAACAGATATAGGTTGGAATGAGACTGATGTTACTTGAAGAAAACTAGAATTGTGTCCAAAGGACACGGATGCCCCCACTGTGCAGATGTGCTCATAAACAAGAGCAAGCATATCTGTATGTAAGATTTTTATGTGGAACTTTTTCATTCCACTGTTTCATTTCTGTACATATACCTAAAATGATCTACAGGTAACCTTATGTACATGTTAAATTAAATTACAAATGTAAAATTTATATGTTCAATTATTTATATGGTATATAGTGAAAAAATCAACAAAGGGCCATAATTCTGTTAAATTTGGTCGCAACAAATTTATATGGTATATAGTGAAAAAATCAACAAAGGGCCATAATTCTGTTAAATTTGGTCGCAACAAAAATTTCTTCCTTTACTACCATCTACACATTAAAGCTGTTCATCCCTGGAAGTTTAAGCAAAATCTGCCATCCGGTTTAAGAGGAGTTGCGTTCACAATATTTCTATATGGTATATAGTGAAAAACTTAACAAAGGGCCATAATTCTGTTAAATTTGGTCGCAACAAAAATTCCTTCCTTTACTACCATCTACACATTAAGGTTGTTCATCCCTGGAAGTTTAAGCAAAATCTGCCAACCAGTTTAAGAGGAGTTGCGTTCACAAAATTTCTATATGGTATATAGTGAAAAAATCAACAAAGGGCCATAATTCTGTTAAATTTGGCCGCAGCAAAAATTCCTTCCTTTACTGCCATCTACACATTAAGGTTGTTCATCCCTGGAAGTTTAAGCAAAATCTGCCATCCGGTTTAAGAGGAGTTGCGTTCACAAAATTTCTACATAGTATATAGTGAAAAAATCAACAAAGGGCCATAATTCTGTTAAATTTGGTCGCAGCAAAAATTCCTTTCTTTACTACCATCTACACATTAAGGTTGTTCATCCCTGGAAGTTTAAGCAAAATCTGCCATCCGGTTTAAGAGGAGTTGCGTTCACAAGATATATAGTGAAAAAATCAACAAAGGGCCATAATTCTGTTAAATTTGGTCGCCGCGAAAATTCCTTCCTTTACTACCATCTACACATTAAGGTTGTTCATCCCTGGAAGTTTAAGCAAAATCTGCCATCCGGTTTAAGAGGAGTTGCGTTCACAAGATTTCGGGACGTACGGACGGACTGACGGACTGACGGACGGACGGACGGACAAGTGCAACGCTATATGCACCCCACTTTGTGGGGGGCATAAAAAACAAAACTATTGAGCCATAAATACTGAAGAAGACATGATTAAATTTGATTATTTTTCAAGATGGAGGACAGGTGGACGCTGGGAGTTTCCGATTTCGGCAAACCAAATCTCGCATAAAATCTCGCCATACGCGATAAAAAGGTTGAACTTGTATAGAAGATACGAGAGTTGCCAATCCATGTGTATATAGGTCCGTGAAATAATCAGCCAACTATTATATAAAGGCACATCTAAAACATATGCATGTTTTGGGTTATTGGGTAAAAAAATAAATAAATATAACAAAAACTTATGTGATTTGAAAATAGTAAGAAGAATGAATATTATATGATGATATGTTATACAAAGTATCACAGCCTGACCTGATGTAAAAGTATGATTTAATACTGTCATCAGCTTTACTTTATCTTATACTACATTTTTCAAGATGAGCATCATTAGAATATAGCAAACAACCAGTCACTAGAATAACGTTTCATAGCAACAATTATTTTTTTAACAAGAGCTGTCTCATGACAGCACGCTCGACTATTCGAAAGCTTGTCAGTAAAATGTTTTTTTTTTGTCTAAGATTAGGACTGGTGTATTGTATAATTGTCTATAAGAATTAAGGTCAAAGATATTAAACTTGTTCAAAGACCTCTGTACATTACGTGCAAAGCCTTACCCTGGATTCTGTAAGCCAACTGGAGGGAGGAGGGGGGGATAATTTCAAAGAAATACATGACCTTGTATATTTGATCATGAATAACTTTGTAACATTTCAAAATTGATATGCACAATTTTATGACATTTCAAAAATAGGCCATTTCGAGTATTTCAGTCTGGTAAAAACTGTTATAAAGGGGCATAGATATGTCCAAATCAGAAACAGTGGTGAAGATGTTGATAGTAAAGATACATTTTAAGTTTCAAGTCAATATGTTTGATATTATTCAAGATATTAGACCTTATAAAAATCTTTAACTAAAATTCTAAGTTGAAAAGGGACATAAATCTGTAAAAAAAAATCAAAACAGAGTTATGGGGATTGTTTCCTCAGGTGTAGATGATGATGGTAAAGATATATTTTAGTTTCAAGTCAATACCCTTGATAGTATTCAAGATATTTGACTTTATAAAAAAACTTTAAGCAAAAATTCTAAGTTAATACCTTTGATAATATTCAAGATATTTAACTTTATAAAAAAACTTTAACCAACGCAGACACAGATGCCGACGCTGGGGCGAGTGCAATAGCTTCCTTATTCTTCATTGAATAGTCGAGCTAACAGGTATATACCATTTATTTCAATGGTAATTACTCATAAAAACTAGAGATTGTTTTTCACAAAAAAACTTGTCTCCCCCCTTATGACCTTGACCTTTGAGTTAGTGACCCCAAATTATAACGAGAAATTGACCAACGGTCACTGTGACCTTGACCTTTGAACTACTGACCCCAAAAACAATAGGGATCATCTGCTCAATAAGACCAATCATCCTATGAAGTTTGAGGTCTGTAGGTCTAAAGGAACTCTAGTTATCATCCGGAAACGAGAAATTGACAAACGGTCAGTATGACCTTGACCTTTGACCTACTGACCCCAAAAACAATAGGGATCATCAGCTCTATAAGACCAATCATCCTATGAAGTTTGAGGGCTGTAGGTCAAAAGGAACTCTAGTTATCATCCGGAAACGAGAAATTGACCAACGGTCACTGTGACCTTGACCTTTGAACTACTGACCCCAAAAACAATAGGGATCATCTGCTCAATAAGACCATTCATCCTATGAAGTTTGAGAGCTGTAGGTCAAAAGGAACTCTAGTTATCGTCCGGAAACGAAGAATGGACGGACGGACTGACGGACTCCCCCAGTTTGAGGGTTGTAGGTCAAAAGGAACTCTAGTTATCATCCGGAAATGAGAAATTGACCAACGGTCACTGTGACCTTGACCTTTGACCTACTGACCCCAAAAACAATAGGGATCATCTGCTCTATAAGACCAATCATCCTATGAAGTTTGAGGTCTGTAGGTCTAAAGGAACTCTAGTTATCATCCGGAAACGAGAAATTGACCAACGGTCAGTGTGACCTTGACCTTTGACCTACTGACCCCAAAAACAATAGGGATCATCAGCTCTATAAGACCAATCATCCTATGAAGTTTGAGGGCTGTAGGTCAAAAGGAACTCTAGTTATCATCCGGAAACGAGAAATTGACCAACGGTCACTGTGACCTTGACCTTTGAACTACTGACCCCAAAAACAATAGGGATCATCTGCTCAATAAGACCATTCATCCTATGAAGTTTGAGAGCTGTAGGTCAAAAGGAACTCTAGTTATCGTCCGGAAACGAAGAATGGACGGACGGACTGACGGACTGACGGACGGACGGACTGACGGACAGGGCAAAAACAATATGTCTCCCCCCGAGGTGGGGGAGACATAAATAGCACTCAACAGCTTTTTAATATCTACATTTTAAAGAAAGACCAACAAAAAAAGTTAACTTTGAATTCAAAAATTATCTTTACAAAAGACCAGAACACAGAATGAATTGGAATTAATTATCACAGTTCATTATTAAAAATTTCAACAAACTCAAGCCTTTGTCATAGGACAATAACTCTTTTTTCATTTTTAACTTTTATCATGATAAGTTAGCTAAGATATAGAATATCCTAAAATGGCTCCAAATATATCAACTATATAAAACTTTGTAAATTTTGATATGAATGACCCTTGGCTGAAACATCCATCATGATGTCACAAGCGGATGTCACATTGTAATGTTACATGATGTCACAAGCGGATGTCACATTGTAATGTTACATGATGTCAATGTTGATGCCTTTTAAATCCTACCACTAGCTTATATCATAAAATCACACAAGCTTTTGACTGATTTCCTGACTGCTGATTATCCCTGTAGTTCTTAACAGCTTTGTGAACACTGTCTAACCCTTTTGCTTTCATTACCACATTTCGAAGTTTTGGTTCTCTTTTATCACTTGGTTTATCATTTTTTCCTTCAGAATTGCTGTCTGTTTTCTGTGGAAGGGGCTTGAGTAAATC
>JAFMSR010002637.1:0-22076 GCA_022818135.1 Saxidomus purpurata
TCAACAATGAGTCCTTTCAACAAAGTTTTTCCTTGTACCTAATCTGATGAGGTGCGTGTTTCGTTTTCACCAAACATGGCCCATACCTTAAAACACACCCTTTCAACAAAACACTTTCATGAAATAAAATGTTACTTTGTAAGGCTTGCAGAGTGTCCACGTAATGATCTGATTCAAAGAAATCAGTATGCCACATACATATAGCTTGGGGAGATACTGAGTTAATAGACGTTAGTTCAACGAAATACGCTTTGCATGATGTTTATGAAATATTGTACGAAACTTTTGCTCCAAATTACGGCAGTTGCTGCACATCGAATAGCCTATACATATTTGGTCATTATTGAAGAAAACAAAAGTCAGATTTAAGAATATGTATGTTATACTCTGCTTAAACGATAAATGTTAGCAAAAGCCTCAGATAGAAAGCCATTTTTGCAAATTAGCAAACATTTTATAAAAAAAATGAATTCATTTATTTCTACTGTTATTCATTTTCAACAATTTCTTTGCTTTCATATCGGCTATCAACGTGAAAGGCAATAGGTAATATCACAACAGCAAAGCGACTATAAGGGCCAGTATCGCTCTTCTGGACTGACTGGAGTTTTTTAAAAATATTTTTGGAATCGTGCTTAACTGACTTTGATCACAAAACGAATTGAGTTTCTGGGACCGTACATTATAAGATTTAAAAGCGCTGTAGTTTAAAAGTAATTTTAAATATTTATCTAAATTTTGTTTGACACACTTTTGTAAAGAATTTTGAGAATGTGAAAACATGACCTAAAGAGTTACATCAATGCCTGTAGTACGGTTGGTTTTTTGAACAGCATGGCTCATTTTCATTACAGATCATCTACAGATTGCATGCAACCTTCTTAGAGAGTTTATGTAGTGTGACAATGAAGGTCTAAAAATTTAAATGATGAATCGGGACAGGTATTGCAACAAGCAACGCTATTTACAAAAATGTGTGTTAGGGTAAGTAGTTCATGGGGCACTACTTCTTCTTTACAGTTTCATTGAAAATTACAGCATTCGAATTAAAAAGCTATGTAGAGAATATTTTGCACAATTTATGGTCATTTTCCTCAGTGAGACATCTTTCTTTGTAATATATTCAGGCTACGAGTAAATTAAACATGCAAAGTGATCACGGACCATTAAGATAATTATATACTTCCATTTGCAGCGTTATTAACAACACCCAAAATGCTTGTATACAAAAAGTTGTTAACTTCTGACTAGATCTACTTTACATTGTTATCTGCACTTATACAATTTTGAAATACTATACCCCCAATAAGACGGTGACTTACATGTATGTAAATGACCGATATAGAGCAGAGTAGGATTTTTGATACACAGACATTAGATGATATCAAATGTAAACAAAAGCAATTAGATTCAATGTTAAGCAAGTTCTCAAAAACAGACAAAGAGCTGAAGGAGAAAGAATCAAAATTTCAAGCGGATTTAACAGACTTGAGAAGCAGAAGTATGAGCGATAATCTGCTGTTCTTTGGAATTCCTGAGGAAAAAGATGAAACACCAGTAAACTGTGTCGACAAGGTGCTCGAACTCATTTAAATAAAAATCGAAATAGAGAATGCACCGAGTACCATAAAGATACAACGTGCTCATAGAATTGGCAAGTTCAGTGCAACACGGGTGAGGCCAATAGTCGCTAAATTTGCTTTGACCCAGACAAGGAATTAGTGCGCTCTAGAGCTAATAAACTGCAGAAGCCAAACCGTGTTAGCCAGCAGTACCCAAGGGAAGTCATGGAAGAAAGAAAATGTCTTGTCCCAATCATGCTGAAAGCACGAGAGGAGAAGAAGGAAGCTTTCCTCCGAGTTGACAAACTGTTTATAGATGGTAAACTTTACAAAGAGGGTGCAGACGCAGCAGGTTTATAGGAGGCTAGCGGGAGTGAACTCAGGTGTTTAAGTTGGAATGTTGAAGGACTGTCTCAACTAAAAAGGTCGTGTTCGGATTTCATTGACTTTATTGGAAACTATGATTTAATATTCTTAAGTGAAACGTGGACAGGTAAAAATTCAAAACTAGATCTAAATGGATACCAATTGTTCCATTCATACCGTAAATTTCAGAATAGACGAGAAAAACGTTAAAGTGGAGGTATTTTAGCTTCTATAAGAAAATCTTTAGCAAAGGGAATAAAGTTAGTAAGAAATGATGTTGATTGTATCCAGCGGTTTAAAATGGATCGAGCATTTTTTAATATTGAAGAAGATATATTTCTTTGTTCTACTTATATAGCACCAGAAAACTCACCAATATATGACATATATGATTTTGACATGTTCTCAAAATTGGAGTCGGATATTCGTTTATTCCAGGAACAAGGCAAAGTGTTTATTTTTGGTGACTTGAATTCACGTACTGGTCATAAGTCTGATGGCCAATTTCTTTTCTCTGGCTTGAGGCTTAATCTTGGTTTCAAGCCAACTGACGGATTTCTTTTCTACAATCTCGGCTTGGTCTTGAGCCTTGGACAGTGTCCAAGCCAGCTTTCAATGACCGATTTCTTTTCTCTAATCCAGGATTGGAAACGCTCTCGTGGCCATTGTATTTTCAAACCATCTATAGGGTAGGCTTGAACGATTATTTATCTAGTTGCTCACATAATGCAAAACCCCACACTTCACATGCATAATTTAAAATAGATGCTACATAACAATCAAACAGGCTGAACATAAGTTTAAAAGGTATCTGTAAGGGCTTTGTTACTGATAGTAAAGCGCCCAGGGCTTTAAGTGCTTTTCCGGACAGAGTTTTTGTGGCGTTTATGAAAGAACCATCATTTGTAAAGACTAAACCAAGATAATTAAACTGGTCAACAATTTCAATAATTTCATCATCATACTTAAAAGTACAAGTACTCTTTATACGTTGTTTTCCTTTCTGAAACACCATCACTTTAGTTTTGGAAGTATTGACTTTAAGTTTCCATTTCTTACAGTAGCTTTTAAAGTTGTTTATACATGACTGTAAACCGTCTGCTGTTTCAGAAAGCATAACTGCGTCGTCAGCAAAAAGTAGCAAATAAATTGACAACTGATCTAAAGTAATACATGCATCTGGGCCATTCTGTAAAAACAATTCAACGTCATTTATAAACAGTGAAAAGAGCAGAGGTGATATTATCTCCCCTTGTAACAATCCAATGTCACAATTAAAAACATCAGATACATTATTTAAATGTTTTACACATAATTTGACTTCGTTATATAAAGAGCGAATAACCGCAAATAGCCTACCATTTAGACCATTTTTGATAAGTTTAAACCATAGGCCATTTCTATAAATAGAGTCAAAGCATTTTTCTAAATCAAAAAAGCAGCAGTAAAGGTTACCCTTTTGTGTTAACTGTCTTTCTATTAGAGAATTTAACAAAAATATAGCATCAGCTGTACCAAAATTTGCTTTAAAACCAAACTGAGCATCAGTAGATAAATCGTTTTCACTAACCCACTTTTTCAACCTTTCAATTATTACAATGGTAAACAATTTTGCAAAGCAACTTATTAACGTAATACCTCTGTAATTATTAGTATCTGTATTATCACCTTTTTTGAAAATAGGTATAATGACACCTTTTGACCAAGACTGTGGAAAACATCGCTTTTCAAGAATATAATTAAACAATCTCTAAATCTCTAAAGGCTTATCTAATATATCGATGCCTTCAATAAAGTATTCATACAATATGTTATCCAATGAACAGGCTTTATCTCTGCCCAACAACTTAATCGCCCGGCGAATTTCAACCAACGTAAAAGGCGCATCAAGTTCTTCAAAATTTGACTCTACATTAGTTTCGGAATCAAAATTATTCAAAAACTCCTGGCACTCCTGATCTTCATCAATTTTAAATTGAGATGTTAAATTTTTAAAGTGGTTATAAAAGTCTGATAAGGAGATACTCTCCCCGTCAACTCTCGATTGTTTTCGTTTAAACATTCCCCAGAAATCTTTGGGGTTTTTTGTTTTTCGTTTCATTCATTTTTAATGACAAGTCACGCAAATACTTGCGTTTGGTCACCCTGCAACAATACTTATAATCGGACTTTTTGGCATATAAGATACGTTTATTTTCGGCCGTTCTATTACAGTTAAATTGTGTTAGTGCTTCTTTATATCTATCTTTTTTCTCTCGACATGTATTTTCAAACCATTTATTCTGTTTCAATACATTTTGGTTATTTGTGAAGTAGCAATGTAACTGCGATTTACGTTTTACTTCAAAATATTTGTTTCCAGTACTGGAAAGGTAATCCGTGAAAACATTCACTAGCTCGTCCGGATCTAAGTCATTATTCGTGCACTCATTTAGTTCACGGCATAAACTATCTACACCCTGCGAAATTTCGTTTAAAAATCGCTTTGGAATTCTGTGTTCCACTTATGGAATATTCGTTCATGGGGAACCTTATCGTGCGGTAATGTCATAATTTTTAACGAAAACCCTATCGGTGCGTGATTCGAATGCACTGCAAAGTCGTGCACGTAAAAATCAGATATATAGCAAAAATTGGAAACGCTTGTAATAAGATCTACTAAGATAAGTCTACTACACTGATTCCGTTATGCGTATAGCACGTAGGTCGTCCCACCCGATGCGACCGTTAACAATGCGAAGATTTAAAGATTTGCACAAATCTAAAAGAAAATCACCGAATCTATTTGACCCTTGATCTGAATTTACGCGTGCTAGGTAATCATCAGTTTCGTAATCGCCTTGATCATGAATGTGTTTATCATTTAGAATAAAATCATGGCCAATTTCTTTTCTGTGGCTTGAAACCTGGTTTGAAACCTAGATTGAACAAGCCGAGTTTCAATCCAGGATTGAATCCAAGCTAATGCGGATTTCTTTTCTCTGTCTCGGTCAAACCACTGTCCGTTTCTTTTGTACTGATTTCAATCCTAGTTTGGGGGAAATTGCACGGGTATTACGTGAAACATGCTATTAACGGCACTGTGATAGTCGTTCATTTAAAAAACCGCAGTGACTCATGGAATATATTATATGAGTTATGAGGATGTAACTTCGCTACCACTTATTTGAATTATATATTGCTGAATTTCGAACATTGAGTCGTGAATTACTCATACTCCTCGGTATCACACAATGTTAAAAGTGCGCTCACGGATCAATACCTGTTATATACTCTGAACAATGCAAGGAAAACAAACTCTGAAGCTTATTTTGTATTATAGTCTAGAGTTACTGGTACTTTACATTATACCTAGATGTGTCATGGAAAAAAGATAGGTTTGAATTACTAATTTTATCAAGTCCTTTTCATACGCTTTTGTCAGGAATTACTGTATAGTAGTGTTAAATGATTTAATCTATTGAATCTTCTCAGTTAATTGATTGAAACAACTGTCATGTATTATGCTTTACATAAATTGAACTATGTTTGACTATAAATTGTATGTGGGGGAGACCGGGGCTAGTTCGGCCTCGGGGTATGTTCGGCATTTGGTTATAAATAGCGCCTGAACCAAGATATATGGATGTCATCAATATTATGACATCACTTGTGACGCTTTTATATACATACCTTCAAAAATGGCCACCTTGTGATGGTTAATGTCGTTTTGGAACCAAAACTTCATTTTTTCGATTTGTACGGAAATTTTCAACTTACATTTCAGTTTTTATTTTTCTTGAGACCCGTTAAGATTCAGATTAAACTCTTATATGTATATTAATAAAGGATAATGGGCTTTGATATAATACCATGTAAATCCCATTTTATGCACCATGCAAGATAATGTCACGTGATATTTTTTGTAAAAGCTGCCGGGGGCTAGTTCGGCCCTTCGAGAAGGGGCACGTTTGGCCTATAGCCGAACTTGCCCCGCACTAACACTCTATAAGCCGGCATATTTAATATATGGTTATTATACCCCCCAAATACAAAGTGTAAGGGGGGTATACTGGATTCAGATTGTCTGTCCGTCCGTATGGCTAAAATAGGTTAATACGCCGTTTTAGTAGCCCACAAGCTAATAGGGAGCTATTCTTAAGTAAGGGGCCTTGACTCCCAGGCTATTTTGCTGAAATGGTTTCAGGGGGCTCAGGGGAGGTAACTAAATACTTTTCAAAATGTCTATGTCTAGGGGGGGGGGGGGGGAGGTGGAGGGGGGAGGGGGGCACAATGGGCATTTTTGGTAGCCAGGGTGAAGAATAGGGGACACTCGTGACCCTATAACTTGGGAAAAGGGCCCTCATTTAACAGCCCCTTGGCTGTCAGCCATTTACCTAAAAAGAATGGACCGTCCGTCTGACCGTCTGTCTGTCTGTCTGTAGACGGAACCTTGTGGACACTTAATCTCCAAACCCCCTGGTCAGAATTTAATGATACTTCAGACAAGTAATACCGGTAAGTACAATACCTAGTTGTGCATGGTCTATGTTCCGGGTCACTAGGTCAAAGGTCAAGGTCACAGCGAC
Organism: Saxidomus purpurata; assembly: GCA_022818135.1. Lineage (NCBI taxonomy): Eukaryota > Metazoa > Mollusca > Bivalvia > Venerida > Veneridae > Saxidomus > Saxidomus purpurata. Next base: position 6,497 of record JAFMSR010002637.1, read on the forward strand.
TCGGGATAGTAAAATATTCAGGACGCTAAATCTCAAAAACCCCTGATCAGAATTTAATGATACTTCACAAAAGTGATTAATACAATGCCTAGTTGTGCATGGTCTATGTTTCAGGTCACTAGTTCAAAGGTCAATGTCAAAGGGGCTCGGAATCGTAAAATCTTGTGGCCGCTAAATCACCAAAACCCCTGGTCCGAATTTAATGATACTTCACACAAGTGATAAATACAATGCCTAGTTGTGCATTGTCTATGTTTCGGGTCATTGGGTCAAAGGTCAAGATCAGAGGGGCTTGAGATAGTAAAATATTGTGGACGCTAAATCTCCAAAACCCCTGCTCAGAATTTAATGATACTTCACAGATGTGATAGCACCATGTCTAGTTGTGCATGGTCCATGTTCCGGGACACTAGGTCAAAGATCATAGGGGCTTGAGATGTTAAATCTTGTGCGCTTTTAAACTCCAAAACCACTGGTCAGAATTTAATTATATACTTCACAGAAGCCGCAAGATGTTCTGTTCCAATAATTGAAGCATCAAATATAACATAAATTTCATATACTGTGTCAGTGGGGTGTTCGGGACGTATTCATCACCTTCAGTGATAGTTCTAGTTGTTTTTATTTCTCATTTTTATAACATTAAAGTATATCTATCAAGAAAAAAGATTTTTAGCAAGCTTTTAACGTCTAGTAGATCTTTAGACTTCGGGACTAGGTTTAATTGTTCAAATTCAATGTTAATATAAATACCAATGGTGGGTAAACTTACACACTGATGTTCAAAGAAATGAAACTATATGATGTTTGAATCATATATATGTTTTGATTTTTCAGTTTACAGATTGGTTCCGCGATATACAAACTTTGTACAATAACGTCTCTGGGGGCCGAACTTGCCCCGTGGGGTGGCCAAACTTGCCCCTTTGCGGGGCAAGTTCGGTTACCTTGACCTGATTTCTTTGAGCAGAAATTACACTTCTGAAAATAGAGCAACACTATAGGGAATAGTGGGGCAAGTACAGCCAAATTATGCCCAACCTAAATATATTTTTTTTCAGAGGTCGAGCTAAAGCAGCCGTTGATAAATTGTGATTTTTCTAAAACGGGGCCGCACTAGCTAAATAAATAAAATATATGTTATGTTATGTTATGTTATGTTATGTTATATATATATTAATTAATAAAGTCTAAAAAATTATCAAAAAGTAGGCAAATTAAAACCCAGTGCGCTAAATGTCTCATAATACATAATGAATGAATTTATAGAGTACGATAAAATTATAACGTGTCAGTGAGTGAGCGGACGGACGAAAATGGAAAGAACGAGCGAATAAGGAAGGTATAATGATGCAGACAGGCAGGAAAATGAGAGGTTGTGGAGAAAAGATAGGGGAAAGGTACATAAAAGTTATTTTCCGGTAACTCAGAGATTTGTTTCCTATTAATGTAACATTGTTTCGAAAAAAAAACGCACATAAATATTATATATTTGTTTCCATAATTTTTAATTTATTCAGAACTACACAGACAAATGTATCACTTATCTTTTTATTTTTCCAAACCAACTCACTACATACATAACAATGCATAAGTGTAAATGATATATAAAGATTGACGGACAGACGAACGGCTGAATAACTGGCCTTCTTTTTGATAAGTTGTAAGCGTAACAGAGAGGGGTGCGTAAATGCGTAACTTAGGAAAAATACATATCTTATTTTGAATTTTATCCTTTTCACCATCATAATGAAATACAAAACACCACCAAATTAGTGTAAAGATGCCGCTTCACGAGAAAACCAGACTCGATAAAAAGTGCTCTTTATGTAAATGTTTTTCCTAAATTTTTAGAGCACTACCTGTAAAAGAAAGTAGCCGTTCAATATATTTGTTAACATTAAAAACCGTAAAGACAGTCGCAAATATCAAAATTACAAATCAGTTGACTATTTATTTGATAGTCGCAAAGTTACATGACGTAACCAATTAGGATCGACGTTACTATAGTAGTGCGTTGTTACTTCAATTTTGAAACTTGAAACTTTCGTAAGTTAAATATTTACACATTTGGCAACAGGCAGCTGGCAACTGTAATATTGGTCAGAAGAGTCTGGCAAAGAACTCAACATCACTGTTGATAAGCTTTCATGGAAACATTCGATATTTCTTACAGTTATTCTTCAAAATATATATGGATAATACGTAATTATTTGACAGGCATGCAATGATGAGTTCTGCATGTTCAGTGTGTGACGTTCCTAAAATGTAAATTACTATTTTTTGGTATAATTCATCACAACTAGTAGTGATCTTGTTTTGCCAACCTTTTCAGAAATAATAAGCAGCAAACATGACAGTTCTGACATTTGTGTACTGTACAACTACAGAGAAAAGTAACTATTCAAAATAAATGTTATCATCACCTTTTTCGTAAGAATAGGAAGTTGCGAAACAGAGAGCGGGACACAGAGCGCAGGGTGTGGGAGACGGAGGGCAGGGATTGGTGCGGGTGTAGGTGAGGAGTATGAGTGTGTGTTGTGAAAGATAAGGGACAAATAATTTGATCCTGAAGACAACTGTTTATGAAAAGGCGGTCGTACAATGAAGGAATTTTTTCTTCCTATTTATTTTTATTAAATGCAATACTTATTTCAAAGTAGTCTTTACAAATTTATTATTTTTTTAAATAATTTTTTTTGCGAAATTGTAAACTTTGATGAAATAGAATATTTATTATATAATCCTAATTATAAAACAAAACTAGAACTGTCACTGAAGGTGATGAATACACCCCGACATCTAGCAGCCATTGTTCTCTATATGCAAAGATTGTTTAATTTTGTATAGTTCACATAACAGTGCAGTTATTTGTGTTTTCATAGTAGAAAGAGTACATAAGAAATTTCTAAAATCGGTATTGAAAGTAAATAAGTCTACTTGTAACTCTGCATTATATGGAGAGACTGGGAGATTTCCATTGCATATAATTAGACAAGTAAGAATTATCAAATATTTTTTTAAAATGTACGCTGAAAAGGGCAACAACTGCATATTATCCACTGTTCTAGAACATCTAAGAAATGATGCCATCAGAGGCAATAATAATATTAACTGGGCTTCTAAAGTTAAACTTTTGTTACAAAGTGCAGGTTTTCATGAGGTTTGGATGTATCCGTCCTCGATAGATATAAGAATATTTATACCAGTGTTGCGTATGAGATTATTTGATTTATATGTAAATGACTGGAGGCTAGATATTAGCTCCAGAACATCATTAACACTTTATAGAGAATTAAAATCGAGTTTTGGATTATCAGAGTATCTGTTAAAAATGAATTGTGTAAAATTTAGAAACATTATCGCTAAACTAAGATTGTCGTCGCATCAGCTAAACATAGAAACAGGTCGTCATAGAAATATCCAAAGAAATGATCGTAAATGTACATTGTGCGATCGAAATGACATAGAAGACAAATACCATTTTATTATTATCTGCCCTACATACACAAATCTTAGACAACAATTCATTTCAAGATATTATCATAATCACCCTAGTATGTTCAAATTTTTAGAGTTACTGAATTCTACAAATGTAAAAACTTTAAATAAATTGGCCATATTTTATATAAAATCTTTCAAAATAAGAGTAGATAAATTAAATAGTGTTGTTCATTAATAACATGTAGAGTAATAGTGCACTTATCAATATACAGGTGTGTGTGTGCGTGCGCGTGCGCGTGTGCGTGCTCGTGTGTGGATATATGTCCTGCCGCGAGGAGCACTGCTCGTTACCGTAGAGAATTTTCATACTATGTACTATGTCAAACACTATGTTTGAATTTCACTTTCACTAACATTATTTGTAATATTGGGTCAGTATAATAATTGGAACAATTTTATTTAATGCCAAATTCATGTCTTACGTTTTGTTTCGGTAAGGTATATAGTATGGCAGAGATAGTGACCTAGTGACATATATCACATGTAGCAGCTTATTTGTAACATTTCCTTGCATTTTCGTTTTTGGCAAGGATTATTACAATAAATGCTTGGCAGGTTTAGATAGTCTTGATTTTTTGTACAGATTTAAAAAAATTAAATATGGTGATACGGATGTTATTCTCTAAACGGTTGCTCAACGCAGGTCATATAAATGTTTATATACATGTTTATTTATTAATGTTTGTTTATTAATTTTGTAAAATATATAGTGTAGCATTTATTAGAATATGCCATTTCTTCATATTTACTCTCGCTGTTATTAGCGCATGTTGTATATAGTTTATTGCAGACGAGGAACTGTAAATGTTCAAGCCGTATGTTAATAAAATTCTGTTCTGTTCTGTTCATGTAATAATGTGTATACAATGGAAATATCACACTTTAAAAGTGAAGGATTTTTGTGTGTTTTGAACAATTTAAGCTACTCATTCAAAGTTGAGGAAAAATGTTTAAAGAATTTTCTCTCTTCTCCACAAAGTCATCAAACCTCAAACAGCTGACTAAAGCCAAAAATCAGTGTAATAAAAGAAAATTTACGAAACAAAATTACTAATTCCTCGTGGCTTGAAATTGCACTTAATTCAAAACAGTGTTAAAGTTTTACGGTGAAATGCGCCTCAAATTTGTTCTGTAAGCGATTTCATTTGGAAGTGCAGAACAAAAAATTTGTAATTTGTATTCATTTTCTATTATATTTATTATCGAAGTTATATACATGTACCTGCTTATTTTAGAAAGACTAGAACTAGTTCATCACAGTCGTCATTCACAAAGCAAGGACAATACAGACTAACTTTCGCAACATATTTTCAGTTGTATTTAATAGATAGGCAAAATGTTCACCGCCATATATGTTATCCTATTTCCTCAGCGTCTTTATCCATTTTTGAAACACAAACTAAAATATGCCTTTTTATATATAACTATAAAAAATTCACACACACACTAAACTCTATTTTCCAAATGAATAATACATCTTACTTTTTAACACACGGCGTAAAGTCTTAACCTGTGTTGCCTTGCTCATTAACCGTATCTGTAATATCGACTTTAAGTATGGATGGCTGAAGCTGCTTGTATTAAAAATCCTCGTATTTCATACGTTTTCATGAGTCATGCACAATGATAAAAGCTCGAAAGTCATTGTGTTAAACTCGTATCGAAACATGAATAACCAGCAGCCCTTGTAACCGGTGAAGATCATTACCCACTAGATCACCTGAGTTGGAATAATAAATTGAAAAGGATCGATTAATTTATAGAAAACGCAGTACAGTAGGCCTACTGAGAAGACAGAAATTCAATACAAAAAAAAACCACAACTAACATGAACTCTTATCGACCAGTGAAATAAATGCAGGCAACGAATATCCAGAAAATCAGTGCCATGAAATTTGATGTTCGCGAATCTATCAGCATGGGATGCACAAAACGGGTATATAATTAATGTTAAATATGCGTAGATTCTATTTAAATGCATATTAAGTAAAATATCAATTTTCTTCATTTTTATCATTTTTTTTTTCAATTTAAAGTTCTTAACTCTTTTCATTGTGTACACTATCAATTAGTTTGTTTATTTTGAGAATTATAAGGTCAGTTGTGCTCACCAATATGCTTGAAACCGACCCAGCATCTCTCCCTTGATGCTGTGAATGTTTGTTTTTGTCTAAATAAGAGATTTTTATTAGGAGATGCCACCCTCCTTTTATTTGTTCAAAAGTTTGTAACTTTTAGTGCCAAAGTAAGAGAGTAGCTGCGGCAAATTCTGCATCTAGATAGCTAATCCCTAATCATCCCCACAGTATCATTTATATTTGCCCCAAAGGAAATTATTGCGATAATTGTTTTCTAACGGCAAATACTTCGCAAATACTTAGAATTCACTTCCTTCTTACATAAAACTTCATAACGAATTCACTTCCCTCTTACATAAAACTTCTTGACGATCTTATCACGTACAAGCGTGCTACAAGTCAAATGTTTGAACGCCACCAAATGCAGTGGGGGTTGCGATAAGTAGTAATGTTGGATTTAATGTATGGTGATTAACCAAACCTAATGTTTTTGCACTCTAATTTTGTATATAGCTGACCAAATGCTAAAAAAAGATGATTCTTCGTCAAGTCTATAGGCATTGTTTCCTCTGTATGAATTATCAAATCATTGAAATAATATTTTTTTATTTTATTATCTTAAGTTTAGAATTCTTACATATAAATTTGCTTCAATTTATATTATTCTTGCACGAAAGAAAAAATATTTCCAACATATAAATTAATTTGTTCCCACCATGCATCCACTTAGTTTCAGCCAATCAGCAATCAAACACATAGTGTAGGTCCGCATGTTCCCTAGACAGATTGCTTTTGTACGCACTTAAAACAAAGCTATACTTTGGTTCAGCAATGGTTATTTTATTATTTGAAAGAGTTCTAAGTGCGTACAAAAGCAATCTGTCTAGGGAACATGCGGACCTACACTATGTGTTTGATTGCTGATTGGCTGAAACTAAGTGGATGCACACAAGAAAAATTACTTTGAAATAATCGCTGCATGATAGATCACAAACGAAATATGAAGAGAAAAATCTTGATATAAACTATAAGCAAAATATTTGGCATTTGAAAATACTGACATATTTGGTAGGTGACCACTAAAACTGCCACAAAAATGGGGGTGGTGTCATTGAGCCCCAAATTACTGGCATAAAGTATTGAATCACATGTATAAATTTTGTTATTTTTATGTGGGACTAGGATGATTCTACAAAATAAAGTTCATTTTAGCAGTCGGTGAGAATTTGGGTAGTCGCACCGGAAGAAACCCTTATAATGTAAGTCTATGGAAATGTATTTACGCGTCTCATACCAACTGACGACAAAATTGCCTCCATTTTAACGGTGTCAGAACAGTTTTACCATCATTAACCTGATCCGGTCAACAACTAGGCCATCTATAAATAGTTCAACATCATCGTAATAAAAAATGACAGAACCATATATCAAAATAGCATCACCATATATAGAAAGGACATCACCATATATCAAAATCACTGCACCATATATAAAAATGACAGCACCATATATCAAACTCACATCACCATTTGGTAAAACCACAGCACTATATACAAAAATGACAGCACCATCTATCAAAATGACAGCACCATTTATCAAAATGACATCACCATTTATCAAAACCACAGCACCATCTATCAAAACCACATCACCATATATCCAAACGACAGCACCATATATAAAATGACAGCACCATATACCAAAATGACATCACCATAAATCAAAACGACATCACCATTTATTAAAACCACAGCATCATCTATCAAAACGACATCACCATTTATCAAAACCACAGCACCATCTATCAAAACGACATCATCATCTATCAAAACCACAGCACCATCTATCAAAACCACATCACCATCTATCAAAACCACAGAACCATTTATCAAAACCACAGCACCATCTATCAAAACCACATCACCATCTATCAAAACCACAACAACACCTGTCAAAACGACATCACCACCTTTAAAACGACATCACCATCTATCAAAACGACATCACCATATATCCAAACGACATCACCAAATATCCAAACGACATCACCATCTACAAAAACCACAGCACCATCTATCAAAACGACAGCACCATCTATCAAAACGACAGCACCATCTATCAAAACGACATCACCATCTATCAAAACCACAGCATCATCTATCAAAACCACAGCACCATCTATCAAAACCACAGCACCATCTATCAAAACGACATCACCATATATCAAAAGGACATCACCATTTAAGAAGTGTGTATAGAAGGCAGCTATGGCGTTCCATAACATGCGATTAAAAAGGCAGTGAACACAAGGGAGCAATAACGTCGTATACTGAAAAGCCTTCACATTGGCCAGCAAAAGGACTCCACGCTGTAATAATTGGGCTTTATGTTGAATATTTTCAGTAAAATATTGTAATTATAGCTTTATATAATAAAGTTTTACCTTCATTTAATGACGTTTTACCTGCACATAATGATATTACACCTTATATAATGAAGTTTTACCTTTATATAATGAAGTTTTACCTTCATATAATGACGTTTTACCTGCATATAATGATATTATACCTTTATATAATGAAGTTTTACCTTTATATAATGAAGTTTTACCTTCATATAATGACGTTTTACCTGCATATAATGATATTATACCTTTATATAATGAAGTTTTACCTTTATGTAATGAAGTTTTACCTTCATATAATGAGGTTTTACCAGCATATAATGATATTATACCTTTATATAATGAAGTTTTATCTCCATGTAATGACGTTTTACCTGCATTTGATGATAGTATACCTATATATAATGAAGTTTTGCCTTCATATAATGAGGCTTTACCTTTATGTAATGATATTATACCTTTATATAATGATGTTTTATCTTCATATAATGAGGCTTTACCTTTATATAATGATATTATATATTTATAAAATGAGGTTTTAGCTTGATATAATGAAGTTTTACCTTCATATAAAGACGTGTTACCTGCATATAATGATATTATACCTTTATATAATGCAGTTTTACCTTCATATAATGAGGTTTGTCCAGCATATAATGATATTTTACCTTTATATAATGAAGTTTTATCTCCATATAATGACGTTTTACCTGCATTTGATGATAGTATACCTATATATAATGAAGTTTTGCCTTCATATAATGAGGCTTTACCTTTATGTAATGATATTATACCTTTATATAATGAAGTTTTATCTCCATATAATAAGGTTTTACCTTTATATAATGATATTATATATTTATAAAATGAGGTTTTAGCTTGATATAATGAAGTTTTACCTTTATATATTGACGATTTAGCTTTATATAATGACGTTTTGCCTTCATATAATGAGGCTTTACCTTTATGTAATGATATTATACCTTTATATAATGAAGTTTTATCTCCATATAATAAGGTTTTACCTTTATATATTGACGATTTAGCTTTATATAATGACGTTTCACCTTTATATATTGACGTCTTAGCTTTATATAATTAAGTTTTACCTTTACATAACGAAGTTTTACCTGCATATAATGAAATTATACCTTTATATAATAACATTTTAGCTTTATATCATGACTTTTTAGACTTAAATAACGAAGTTTTACCTACATATAATGAAGTTTTACCTTTACATAATGACGTTTTAGCTTTATATAATGAATTTTTATCTTAATACAATGAGGTTTTACCTTCATATACTGAAGTTTTACCTTTATAGAATGTAGTCTACCTGCATATAATGAAATTTAGTTGTGGCAGACAGCTAAGGCGTTCCATACAGTATCATTGCTGCAAAGGGTGTTAAACAAGTTGGTGCTATGACGACAAATGAGAGGGGAACTCTTGGTTTAAACAATATCATTTATTGAAAAATTGCATGTAATACATACTAATATACAACAGCATAAAGGATGGATTAGAAAGCTCTAGGCTTATTTTATAAACCCTCCCGGTTTGAGGGGAATTCTTGTGACAACGTGTGTAACACCGGATACAGCTCTTTTCGAATACAGATACCTAGTGAGCTGTATTCGGTGCGCTTCAACGAATACAGCTCCCGTAATCAAATGTGAGCTGTATTCGGGGTTCTTGTACCTTCTTTCGAATAGAGCGTGCAACAAAGACGTATCATTCATTTATGCAAATTGCGGCAAAGAATTTATTATAGAATAACAATAATTCAAACCGCTATGCAAGATGCAGTACTTAGCCCTGGGGTGTCTGTCTTTCTGTCTGCACGTGTTGGCTCGGACAGTTGAATGAAAATTTGAAGTTTAATTACTTTTTTGCTGATACAGTCTAACCTGCATTAGCGGTCACCTGTATATAACGTGACCCTGTCTGTAACGGTCAGTCTAAGGTGCGACGGCAGGAAATTACTCTAAATGTAACCTGTTTATAGCGTGGCCCTGTTTAACGCGGTCAGTTTGATCGAAAACTATTCAGGTTTATTGAAACATCGTTAGGTATAAAACATCTATGACGAGGCAGTCTGTATGCCAGTTTTTTCCCAGTATGTCTTCACCTAAACGTAAAGCACTTTCGTTAGAAGAATAAGTTCGTGTAATAAAAGCGTTTGAATGTGGGAATAGTTCTCGAAAACTTGCTGATCAATTCTGTGTGGGAAGAACACAGATTCAACAAACCATCAAAAGGAAGGCTAAATATTTGTCTCAGTATGAAATTGACACATATCCAGAGAGAAAAAGACAAAGACGACCTACAGGTTTACTAGTGCTGCAACCTCATTGCAGTATTGAGAGAGAGGACCGGGGCACCCAATACCACATTTTGTATTATATATCAAAATGACCGCCAGGGTCTGTAGTTTCTGAAACTGTTTGTTGCAGTTGCCAAATCCGTGCCGCAACATGAATATATGGGTGTAATTTACGTTACCCCTAAAATCTAAAAACAAAAGAAAAGAAGTTCACACTAAATTATTACTCTGGTAACGCATGATATATTAGTAATTACATCATATTTGATAATAACAATTTGTGCACATAAATTCTATCCATTCAAATTCTGTGTTTGACCATAGTTAAACATACGAGTGCCATGTACTTTACATGACCTTACGTTACAAAATATTGTAGTGTAGATTTTATCATTTGTTAGATTAATTTTGATTATTGGTACAGACCAATGAAATAATCAACTAAGTCACACATTTTCTTTCTAATGAACACAGATTACAATCCACATAACATGTACTTTACGCTATATCCATGTAATAATACGTTACTTTTGATAACATAATATTAAGAAAAATGACAACATTGACGACAACTGCTTAACTTATAAAATACATTTGATATATGACATTTACGAAATGATTAACTCCAACACATGTTATGAAGTGAATAAATCTGACATATGGAGCAGTGTACTTTACGTTACTTTACGTTACTATAAGATAGAAGTGCACTATACAATAGCCTTAACTATTGAGGTGCAAAGTGCATATTTTCTCATTTAAAATGTTTTTGTGATCTTTATAGCAGTAAAGATAAGAATTGAAACAAATGCATTTCACATAATCTTTCAGCTCAACATAGATCTAAATTCTAAATACATCTTACATGTACATTTAGTACAACAGATATATGATGGTTTACTATGTTACCATCACAAATTTTAAGATACAAGTACATTGTATGTAAATTATTCAAACAGGTTCTAAAAAATTAAAGACTGCACGGATGTGCATGATGATCATGATCTGCACTGATCGCAAAGAAAAAATCATTTGCTACCAGAGATACACGTAAACCAAACACAACTTACTTTTATGCAAGAAACGGTTTTTCAAAAGAAGCTAGCTACCTGAATGGAAAAGTGAAACTACATGTATATACTGATATTCGATATAAAACTAAAAACATAATTATATACGTATATGCAACTTCAAAAAAGGAAAACATTACAACTTAGTCTTTATAAGGTAGATCAAGTAAATTTAAAAGTCTTTCTCAAGTAGTTAGCTATAGTTACGATGATGTTAAGGGGTCGATTTTGTCACCTTTAGTTAAGGTGAGACTTACGGTGACACCGTAACTTACGAGGTTTTTGAGTTAGTAGAAAAAATGCTTACGACCTTAAGATCAACTTGAGGTTTAGGATGTTTTCGAGTTAGTCTGTTGTTCACAGTTGTGTTCATTTCCTGGAATTTAACAATATTATCTAATTACCAGCTGTAAATGCCAAAAACGGTGTATGTTTTTTTTACGAACTGGTTTGTCTCACGGTAATTTATCCAATATGTAAACTCATTAATTCCATTTTGTAAATTAGATGTAATTTTCCTTTCTTTATAGAACAATTTTAAGAGACTTATTTCGTATTATTATACGATTTCAATAAGTACCACTGCTCACCCTAGCACTTGCAGCAATCACGGTATAATTATCGAAATTTTCAAAGAGTTCTTTTGATAGTTCACGTTCCAAGCTAATTATTGAGTATATATGTAATAAAAGCGATATGAAATAATTGCAGACATTTTTCACTTGATGTTGTTATATTATATTATTCATGAAACTAATTTACATGACCTTTTGTCGTTATAGATGCTTAACTTCAACAAACTTGTTCTTGTATCAGAAATTTAGCCATTTAAGGTAAACTTTCAAAATAAATTCATTTATTTTCTTGGGTTGTATTTCATTCGACAGAGCTTTAGCATTAGAAAAAAATATCGTGGAAGTAAATCAAACGTACTTGACGCATTTAGATTAAGATCCTCATGGAGCCTTGTTTGTGTATCAGTCAGGAAAGTGAACCTGAGTAATAAGTAACTGTAAAGGGGCCAATATCACTAACCCCGTGGTAATAACCTCTTGTTATAAACTTTTCAATGTCGTTAGAATCATGTTGATTAAAACGGTAATGTACGCTATTTTTTCAGTCAGTTTTGTGTCATTTCAGGGAAAAGTCAAAATATTGAAAAACCCGTTCCTGTAATTATAAATATTATTTAATGCTTTTCTCCCTTTTCTCATGCCTAGTAGTAAATATACAGTTTCACATGTGTTTTCTATGTTGAAGCGTATCTTTTAGTGTTTAATTGATATTTTATATTCTTTATTCTTATATTACGCATTTATGATGTCATCATGTTTGACCATAGTAAAACATACGAGTACCATGTACTTTACATGACAAAATATTGTAATGTAGATTTTATCATTTGTTATGATAAATTTTGATTATTGGTACAGATCAATGAAATAATCAACTAAGTCACACATTTTCTTTCTAATGAACACAGATTAGAATCCACATAACATGTACTTTACGCTATATCCATGTAATAATACGTTACAAATGCATTTCACATAATCTTTCAGCACAACATAGATCTAAATTCTAAATACATCTTACATGTACATTTAGCACTGCAGATATATGACGGTTTACTATGTTACCATCACAAATTTTAAGATACAAGTACATTGTATGTAAATTATTCAAACAGGTTCTAAAAAATTAAAGACTCCCACATTTATCACAAAGGTCAATACATGTCATTTCATATGGTTTGTTACACTGTCTTCATCAATCAGATCTTGATGTGTAATTTACATGACTCTGCATTGCTAAATTAATAGCATAGATAGTTTATACTGCAGTTTATTTATTGGTATGTATGTTCATTTAATGACAATTCATAAAATGCTGACATGTATTCGAAGTTGCTTACACCCAACTTAATTTGAGAAAAGGACGTGTCAAGAAGCACAGAAATTTACATTACTTTACGTTATATAATAAAAAAATAAAAGGTAAATATTTATGAAATAAATTGTAAGTGTCTGGCAAGAATATGATAATTTCGAGTTACTGCATTAGAAAGAGTATCAGTTCGAAACTGACGGTTGGATTTTTGCATACTGATTGTAGTTTATACTTTGTTGCTAGCCATATGCAATAATGAAAAACAATATGATTTTGGTTATCGACGTTTAAACGTCAAATGAATAGAACATATATACAATTGAAAAATAAGCAAATGATCATTTTGTTGATATTTCGTTTTATTCATGATAAATGAGCATTCAGTGGGATATATAAGTTAGAAGATTACTAGGTAAAATATGAATATCTTAATGCCAGCAAATAAAAGAAAATAATGAAAAATCAACACTTATGCACAATCTTTTATTGATATTATCTTATTTTTTTTTCTATTTTATTCATCAATGTAGATCGAGTAACGTTAATTACATAACTCTACTGAAGCTTTTTGCAGAACAAAATGCTAACCATTTTGAATATGCAAGGCCATAATTCAAACCTGTGAATACAGACATATTTGTGGTTAACATGTATCAGTGTGTACCTGTAGCTTCATTTTATCAATGTTTAAGTGCACTCAAATGAATGGTTCCTTTTAAGTGACTATTTCCTTTGTGTACTTATTCCACCTAGAATAAGTACCTTGCTAAGGAGCACATTGATTGGTGAAGAATTTTACTATCCAAAACTTTTGATAAGGCCTTAAAATATTTCTGTTTCCTGTAAGGTGCTGAAAAAAGACGGGTCGGTAGGCAGGTAATTTAAAAAAAAAATTTTTTTTAGTGTGATTTTGTAATTTGATGGGTAATTTAAACCTTTGAATAAAGACATATGTATGGTTAAATTGTTTCAGTGTGTACCTGTAGCTTCATTTTGTCACACACTAAAATGAAAGGTTCCCTTTAAGTGACTTTTTCCTTTGTGTTCTTATTCCACCTAGAATTAGTACCTCGTTAAGGAGCACATTAATTGTGGAAGGCTTTTACTATCCGACAACCTTTTATAAGGCCTAAAAATATTTCTGTTTCTTGTTACATGCTGAAAAAAGATGGGTCGGTAGGTAGGTAATATTTTTATTTATTTTTTTTTGTGTGATTTTGTAATTTGATGAGTACCCATAACAGTTTTCAGCTATTACAAGGTCTTTGATGTAATATTTATGGAAGAAACAGACTACTTTTTAGGCCTAACACGGATTTTATAATATTAAGATGTTTTTGTATTTGTATGTATCTCAATGTCATATACGATAATATAGTCGGGTATCATATATAAGTGGTAACGTAATATATACAATTTCATTCACTGGCTAGTGGCTACAAATATGCAAGCAACATGAACATAGAAAATAAGAAACTATTTATTTATGACTTATTATCAAAAAGTAAAGTACACCTTCAATCTTAAAGTATCGTAAAGTAATTTAAATAATATATGTGCCACACTCAATGCATAAATATGTTTAGGATTTGTCAAATTTAATGGATCAACATTTTCTTTGAACTGAACACTATGTGATTTCCCATGACTTTTTGAGGTAAAAAGTAACATTTTTATTAATGATATAATACAATGTACAGACAATAAGGATTAAAACCCATGTCATTAGGAATATTATGTGTGACTAATTTGATTACATCTTTGTTTAGTACAGATATTGACATAATACCATAATATATACGAGTGTGTCAAATATTTTTAACGTAGCCTTCTCTGAAATCACACTTGATCCATTAAATTTGACAAATGCTAAACATATTTCATTAATTGAATGTGACTAACATATAATTTACATTACTTTACGATAGTATACATCATACTTTACCGAAGTTATATACTGTTACACTAAATGCTGATTACTTAATACATCAGGTTCACAGTATTATGTAATTTTTGTGAATTTATATCATCTAATCGAAGAATATTTATACAAAGTACATTTCTTCTCATTATTATGGTGCAATTTAAGTGACTTCTTCACGTTGTGTGATAATGAAAAGAAGTACATCTCCCATTATTTTAAGCTTACTGCTTACTTTAAATTTCAAAGTATTTTAACATTACGTTACAAGTAGTGATAAGAATTAAACATTGATATATATAGTAAGCATTGAACTAATGCACCCGCCACTGAATTTATCCAAGCAGCGCATTAAATGCACATTTAATGTTAAACACTTCATTC
>JAFMSR010002638.1:0-22058 GCA_022818135.1 Saxidomus purpurata
CTGTGGCGTCATACGATGATAAATTGCACAAATGAAACCATCGCTGACACTTACTTCGTAATAGTTCGTAAACATCAATCAGGTTTAACAAGTTTTTCACGAGCGTATTGGTAATGATTTGTTATTTAATACATCATTTCTACGTAATTATCATAATTATAATATAACTGTGAAAAAGTCGGCGATTATTTAGAAATATTTTAGAAAAAAACTGGTGTATTTTCGAATAAAGTTTACGGATGCTGTAATTATTCTGCTTTGAAATAAACAAAAATGAATAATGTGATTTACATGCATTAAGTAATTAATGCCATTGTTTAGTGAGAATTATTGTCAAGAAACATTTTTAAAAAGTATGAGCTATGGGGCAGGAATACTCTATAGAGACAGTTTCTGCTAAAGGGGATAATGTCCGTTTACCGTAAAAAAAGTTTGCCATATGTCTGGACTAATTATGTTACTAAAATTTTTATTATTTTAACAATCGAAGACATATTGAAAATATTAATTTTTATAAACACCATCTTTTTTCATTTCCATGCAATTTTATTAATATATCTTTTCAACAATGTAAAAAGGTTATGAAAAATGAAAACTAAAATGAAAGGTACAACATAAATGTGTAACATAAATGTAACTTGAAACAGAGGAGCAGCTGAAAATATTCTGGGGGGCCATTCTTGTGGAGATTGCATCATACCGCAGAACTGTTTTCGTGTTAATATGTGAACTATTAGTGACTAATAACATTGTCAATTTTAATAGATGTGTGTTACAATTAACTTTGGTGCCCTACTGCAGTGTACATGTCATAAAACTTTTATCAGGTGGCACAAGAATGCCGTTGGGCATAATCATGTACAATACACAGAGTGCCATAAAACCCCTATGAAAAGGTCAGTGATCACATAAACAGCTTACCAATTAGTGACATACCGGAATATACCTGGCATACCAGTTATTGATATGTAGCATTCATGTGAATTTATGGTTGTGTGTGTAACTAGTGTTAACTGAGATCAGGAACGTAGAATATACTACGAGATGAAATCTAATATGAAATCTAAGAAGCTACTGTCACGCCTTGACAATACTAGATCTGTCTCATTTTACAAATCAAGAGTAACAGATTATTAGTTTAGTTTAATCATCTTTTATTTTTCAACAAACACATATGTTAATACAATGACATATATATACAACGAAACAAAATGCAATTTGTGAGCCCCAAGTTCTTTCAACTTAGCAAACGGCCCTTCCCAGAATGAAAGAATATTAAACAAATTAATTATAAATATGAAATATATAGTACTTGTTTTCTTAACTAAATATTTTGTGTCCGAGATCCCAAGCCGTGGATGACTGTTCCAAGTTTGGAACTCTAAATATTATCAAACAAAAACAGAATATTTAAAGAGGCTGCACAGTGCCACCTACACGTAGGAAATTTGGTTTGGCAATTGGGAACCTGCAATGATCTGAACAAAATGTCTTTGCCTTAGAATAGTAAAATAATTGTTGAATAATGTATACATGTATGTTAAAATATATCAATTGATGGTTGAGTGTTAAACTCAAGACTGTGCCCTAGTGCCATCACTGCTGATAAATGTAAAAACTAAAATGATTTCTTCATGCCAGTCATTTAATCACTTATGAAAGTGATGTTAAGCAAAGACAAACTTTTCTGTGGCAGTTCCTTTATTTGTTCCTATTGTAGATTTCTTAATAAATAAAGTAAACGCTTTTAGGTGAGTCCAATTGTAGTACCCAACTGGTTTTGCTACATATCTACAACTTGCATATCACAGTCGTTAAAAACTTGAAGTATAAAAAGCTTCCGGTTAAATCGCGCAAACATTTGATTCACTTGACTTCATCATTCCACTATGATTTCATTTAAGTTACCATAGCGAAAAAGAAATCATGTTATATGATTAAACATGATAAGATAAGTACAAACATGTTTTTTGCCTCATTGATCACGTTGGTCAATCATAAAAATCTTATAAACATGTTTGACCATCAAACATGATTGTGGATGAAATTACAATTTGTTCAATAAAACATCTGTATTTATTTCCAACTAATATTATAATGTCTTTCAGGGAGAGGTAAAAATCATAAGGATTGTTTTTTTCGCAAACAATCTTACAAGAAATCAACATATTCAATCATGAATAAAATGATAAAGTTCTAAAAAAAAATAATCAAACAAATCTCTCTTTTTTTCTTGTTACTTTCATCAAATAAGTTATTCTTTTGGATAAAAAAGTCTCCATACATTTCAACTTTGTGTAAAAATAGCCTTAAACGCTTTAAATAATTAAATAACACATAAAAAAAAAAATGACCCATTTATAACAGAGAATAACATACATGATCAAACATGGCTGAACATGATAAATTCAAAGTCGATATTTTTTAACAAACAAGCATTTTTAAAATTACGTCTTACAATAGGAATTACTTTCGTAGAAAACATTGATAAAAAGAATAGTTTCAGTTGTTTTGTTTACAATTTTTTTATAGGAAAGCAAACATGTTTAAACATGACTGAATTTTGAATATAACAAATTTTTCAGACACCTCAGAGCATAATTCAGCATCTCCTGGGTTATTATCCTAGAATCCATCTGCTATGCCATAAATGAAGGTTAAACATATCGTCCCCATTTTCAACAATTTTACAGCATTAATCGGAATACAAGATAAGCATTGATATAAAACCCATCAAAGGGCACTGGGAAGAAGTACATGTAGCAAAATTAATTAAAATGGTAAATTAAGGTGGGATCTTAATGTCAGAAGTCGGGGATTATGTACCACAATATGAGGCATAAATTGATAGTGGGATATATTACCCTGTACTGCAGCCATAAAGCTAAATTACTAGGTAAGCTAAACGTTTAGGTACAAAAATCACACATAATTATGTTCCTACCAGTTACAAATATACAACAGGCTAAATAAAATATCATTCCATACCCAGGACACTGAACTTCGGTTCGCGCAAGTAAAAAAAAACTCAGTTAAGAATTACCAACTTTCCCATATGAAGGTAATGGTTGCAAAAGCAGAGCTCAAACTCGCCATCCACCATTTTTTTGGCAGACAAAGAGTTACTGAAAATACACTTAAACTTGAAAATATTTATTAAAACAAAAGAAAATATCTTGGAATAGAAAATATTTTCATGAAATTGAACACCTATTCAACAATTTGAATTATTTGTATCCAAAAGCAGTACTTTTTAGTTAACATATCATTTTAGTATCTATTATGAAAAAGACAGATTTGAAGAAGTGACCCCTAAATCACTCTACCACAGGGATTGTGCCTATAATAATTAACATTAAAATGTCACATTAAGTTGTATTTTGTAATATTATACTTATATTTTACTGTCTCAAACTGTGATTCAAATGATGCAATCTAAAATACGCCAGTCACTTGAAACAGATCTACCATACAAATTTGGAACACGACTAACATAAAAAAATGTATTTTCAGTTTTGAATAACAAATACTTCTTCAATTATCTTATCTACAAGAACAACATGAACATCCTCTTCAGTTTTCATTCTTAACAGATGGTATCCAACGTCACAAAAGGATGTACTGGTTCTGTTTTGTACATATATGTCCAACAGCAAACAACTTCTCATCCACAATATTTTCTATGAAGTATGATATAGCTAATATCACACATCAGAAACAAAACAGTGTAACAGTTTCGTCTTTTCATTCGTTTGTACTTTTCGAATAAAGGAATTTTCCTTGTCGTGCAATATTCTGTGTGTTATTCTATAATCTTTTACATTGTTCAAACAAATCTTAAGCAAGAATATAGCATTGTTCTTCTTTAGATGCAAAATTTCCTTTTGAATATTCAGTCCAGAGGGTTTTTCATCACCTGGACATAAGTTGACCAGCATTATTTGGACAAACTCTTGATAGAAAATCTAACCAAACAGGGTTCGCATCAGCAATACATTTCAGTACTTTTAGTTCTGATCTCAAAATCTGTTAACTTGTGGTTTATTATCTGGCGAGTAACATCGCCAGTTCCATGGACTGATTTCAGAACTTCTGCATTGTTGTCTCAAATCCAAACCACTCCAACAAAACCATGGACCCCCCCGCTTGAATATAAAACACAAGATGGGCACCGATCTTATGAACCTTCCTGTCAGATGAACCTGGACGTAAAGATCGTAGAAAATGTTTTAACAAAAGTCATCAAGCAATTTTTCAGCACGATCGAGCTCACCTGGGGGTGATGGAATCTCCCAGCAAAAATGAAGACTTCTGACAATGAAACAAATGTTTTAAAGATTGTCCTCTAAAATGCCTGTAAACATGGATCACCACCAAAACAAAAGCCCAGGTCCCTGTAGCTCAGTGGGTTTTTAAGTGACCATAATGATTTTCAAGATCTCTGGCAGTCGCTGGAATGAAACTTGGTGGGTGTAATTTTTTTAAATCTTTTACTTGATGAGTTTCAATGACTTTCAACGAAATAGGTTTTCGAGACTGTGTAGGTGAAACCCATAAATAAAGCAGTGCTTACCAACCCCCATAAGAACACGCATGCATATCATAATCTGGGTTCAATTAACCACCCATCAAACCAGGGCATTACTATAAATGCTGATGGTCCCCCAATCCTTTAATTCCTTTTTCCTGATGTTGCTGCTGGACTCTTGACTAATTTTATATCATCAGAATCTCCTCACATCTGGCCTTGATCGGGGGATCTGAGGTAACCTCTGCTTAACCCTTCCCTTGTTTGACGGTTTCCCCTGCTCTTCACATGTACACCCAAAAGCAATAATTATGCATAGTCATAGAAGTAGCAATACGCTTTGCCTGCAGATCCATTGTTGCTTCCAAACAAACACATGGAATTTTAACAACTTTCACACCATCATTTGTTACAACCTTTACAATCGTTTCGTAAACACTTGTAAGTTCTTCTGCAATTGATAAAAGGTACTGTTGAAAGGGAGGGGTTCCCAAGTGCCTTGCCAAATGCCATCTAAAAGTCATTCCTCTAGAAAATCTATTAAATATTGAAAGTTCATTCACTGAAACATAAACTGGCCAAAAACTTCACTTGGCTTGAACTATAGAGGGCATCCCATCTGTGTTTAAAAATCCACTTAAATTATACAAACGGAAAAAAAGTTCCCATCCTTACACTATGCTCGATATGCTGTTCCTTGATATATGTCCGACATTGATGTGCTAAACATCTTAGCTTTAGCTTTATTTTCAATATTTCTTGCATTATACCATCCCTTTCAAGTAACAGTTTCAACTGCCAGGCAACATCACAAATAATAAAGAAAGCATTCGGCTTGCGTTTTGGATCAATCTGTTTTGTCACATCTCCTATGTATCGAAGTCCATAGCATAATTCAGTTGAACAATTGAATATATCAACATCATCTGGAAAATCTATTTAAACAGATCTGACAATAATGAATAACTTTATACTTTGAATGCCCAACTCTAAAATATTTTGTTGTAAGTCAGGTCTTTGTTACATCTGAGTTGGAATTAAATGCTTTCACTAATGATATCAATGATTCAGAAGATGCTTTAGAACAGTTATAGCGAAGTATGTAAGCTGCTAAACCAAATGAAACTGTTCATTTCCTTGAATATTCTGTCTTCAGTACTTAAATGTTCATGGTCGAGAAATTTCACTGTCTGTATCAGCTGAAGCACTATCATTTAGAGAATCATTCTCTACTTCCCTGAAAAGAACTTGAACAGACAGAGTCACTGTCAATATCTGACATACTACATTTGGAACCTGTATCAAAATATTTCTTGCACTTGAATGAAAAATGTACCAGATTTTCATCACAAGCATTTCCAGAATTTTCCTTAGGAAATAAATCAACACTTACTCATCTTAACTTGAGTTTTGCTGGACACGGCCTATTTCTTTGTTAGTTTCTTCATGTATAAGCTTTCCGTTTTTCTCATCAATGTTCTTTTAGGTATGGGTTTGGAACTGTCTACAGTGTACAATTTATTAACCGGCTTAGCCAGGACCTGTAAGTAAAATGAAATTTTTACAGCAAATGGAAAAAAACAAGGTTTTATTGACAAGAGGGCCCAGGATAGCCCCATATTGCCTCAACTGGATATAATGTTAGGATCAGAATAAAGTATTATATCACAAAGGATGATAAGAATATTATACTAAGTGATACTGATGCAAGAAGAGGCTCTAAATGATTAATAATTAATTGCAAAATATATATGAAAATTCATTAATTTGACCTTCCCAATAAAGCTTATTAAAGGTCATATCAAACATCAATAATAGACAGATGCCATTACATCATACAATCACAAAGCTAACCATGAGGACCTGATCACCTTGTACACAAGTGTGACTTTATTGATTGTTGCAATTGCACTGAGCCTGAGTTTGAACTATGTAAACTTACTGAAATCATGCACAAGGTTCAGATGATGCAAGGTCCGTTGCTTGGAGGACAGTGTGGTTTCACAGATTAAGCAGACAAACTTTCCATCAGAATTCCTCGGGAAGCGCTTAAATTTCTTTCTCTTTGTATGCCATAATTGCTTGTATAAAGAACAATGAATAAAAAGTAAACAATGTGAAATGTTACATTATATTCAATTATGTCACTCCATTAGAACACCTATTTTATCAACATAAAATGTTATTCTGAATTTAGGGACAATCAGATCCTATTCTCAATATCCAAGATATCCTAAATGTCATTTATATTTATACTGTAACGCCCTGGTTTTGTGCTTTTTAAGTATGTCAGGTGTTCATGATGTTTGTAACCATTATACTAGAAAATTTTAAATGTTGACTTAACAATTTATGTTTTTAGTGAAAAAAATTGTTTGTTTTCACTAACATGCCCAAAAATAGGTCGAAGGTGGTTACAACTTTTTTTCATATAAAAAGTCTGATTTTAAGCTAACAACCTACAAAAATTATTCACAGTTAATCAGTAATAGGCAAATGTTGTGATATACATAGTTTAAACCAACAGCATTGTACAATTTCACAGAAATAGCGAACATTTTTATCGTACTCAAATGTTCAACCAAAAACGGAAAAAAAAAATTTAGGGTCGGGGGAAACATAGGGTCGGTCGGGTTAGGTGGAAACAAACAACTTTTTTTTACGCCTTATATGAAATCTTTGAAAATATTCTGTACTTATCAGTCTTACCAAGATACTCTTTCTAAGGATGATAGTCACAGTTTTGAGATGATTATATTATCTTGTTCATGTACAACAATGCCATGAATAAATAACAGTTAATGTTTACATCCGAACTTGTCCGAATTACTCTTCCTTTTATATTTTCATTGATTCAGTCACAGAAACTGTCACACCATGTTTAAGGTAGCACTGCTAGTTAATTTCAAGTTCTACCCGTCAATGTCCTCCTTGTAAGCAACACGATCTATTCATTCAGATCCCAAACTACACAACCTGAAAGAAAACACTTTGTTGAGAACATATAGGATATAAGATTGCACATCTACAAAGGGTATCATCCTATCTGCCATAGGCAGGCAGTCAAAAGTTGCAATCTATTCCGTTTCAGGCGCAAATTCTACAGTGGCCCGAGACCCAAAACAAAACATTTCGTCCTCTGGCAAAAACTAGCTGCAAAATATAAAGGCAAAGGAACACCGTCTGCTTGAACAACTCCTGTACATGCAAAAATATCACAAAAAAGAAACTGGTGCTCAATCTTGTAGATTTTTATTTTGCTACTACTAAAGTTATTACCCCCTCAAAAATGACTTGTTTTTACGTGCATGCTGTTTAAAAGCAATGTTTACGAAAAGGAAGTGGCTAGCCGTATGGGCTCCGTATTCGATTGTTACTAAGACACTTAAACAAATCTTTACCATGTATCTTCTTGTTATTTAGCTAGATTCACGTAAAGGTAAGTCTCCATTATTTGGTGTTGATCTTGCGCGGTGGTAATCGTTATAGCAACGGGATAGAAGCGGGAAACTTTAAAAAAAAATCTGAAAAAAATGTCTCGGATCAAATTATCAATTCGTTCTTTATAAGGGTTAAATCTTTATCAACAAGAGAAAATCAAAATTAAACTGGTGCGAATCGAGAGCAAACAAGCCAGGTCGATTCGAGAAGGGGGCGAATCTTTTCTTATTCTTTGAAGGACTATTCTAATCTACAGCTGCAAACGGGTTGTAGCACTTGCCGTGGTGTCAGAACAAAACATATTGTTATATAAACGACATTACCTTCTTCAGCTTCTGAAAACCTCGAAATCCACCAAAATCGCATGTTTACAGTTTATAAGAGCTATCTTTCTATACTTCCGGTTTTGAAAATCACGTTACCTTCAAGCGCCACCTAATTCAAAGTTTATATTTAGCAACCAATAGATTACACGAACGGGAGAATATCGATAGGTACATGTGCGGTTAGTTTTAAACGAGGAAAATCAAAAATGGCTGGGATAAAATGAAAGTGCTTGTTTATTGGACTTTGGGAGAACAACTGGTCGATTGTCAGCACTGCCGCTGTTCGGGGAGAGTCAATGCCTGGGGCCACAGGGGGACGGTGTGGTACCTTTTTACACTAAACGGCTCATTTTATGACAAAAATCCATTTTACGTATATATATAAGAAAAGGGTGTAACTCTGAAAGTTTCTGAAATCATAAAATCATATTTTGACACATCTGAAACAGACACAGTTTTTATAGCCGACGTATGTGATACTATGTCAAACTTGACTTTAATCAATAGTAGACATATTTTGTTTTCCAAAATGTACAGGTTCCCTGAGCAAATAGTTCTGCTTTTGATGAAATTCTTCCGAAACCGAAAGTTATACCCCAAACACGCTTCTTGAATGAGATCTTGAGTACCCGCTGTTTACTGTAATATCAATACGAAATGCGGATTAAACGCGTTGCACACGAAAGTAGGCTAAGAATCACCAAAGGAGCATTTAGCCTACTTACTGGCTGTGCGTTATTGTTGTTGAAACCCGTAATCTACCCCGTGTAGTCAATTTAAGGAAATTTCGTTTACACTTCGATTAGCCGGCAGACATATTTGATAGAAGCTGGTCGCACTGAACAACCGCAACATCGCATTCTGATTGGACGCTGGAGCTGGTACCCGGAAGTCAATACCAGGTAATGTATAAAATAAGTGAATTGCAAAACACAACGCAATAAAACAATTTACTCGTGCCTTTGAGTATATGTTATATTTTAAACGCTTTTAATTAGTAAAAGTAAAAATACCATTATGCCCATAGTATCTTGGTGAGTTTAAATATATCTCCAAAGTAAGTTGTACTACCAACATTATTCATGCTATACGTTATTTTTGAACAATCACTCCCTGCTCGAGGTCTCTAACCAAGGGCACCTGTCTAAATTACACATTTGACATGTCAACTCCCTGGTCCACTTTTGTATTAAACGTTCATTTTGACCCAAAACATGGGCCTATACATTTTGGCAAGTCAGAGGTAATAATATTTTGGATTGCTTGTGGGGGTAACAGGTATCTGGTATTATTAAGGCATAGCATGAATTTCAATTGATACTACATAAATATAAACCAACAGAAATTGAATGCCTGCCAAATAAGATATCTATTGGTTATTTTTCTAGCTATAATGGCACTTGTGGGGTAAAATGGGTATACAGAATTTTAAAGGGGCACATTAAAAGTTTAACCGCTTAAGCACAGTATCATTAATGAATACGTTAAAAAGTAACTTTCACGTTGTATCTGTGTTTATAAGGGGGTATACAGTATTATTAAAGGGGCATGCTTAAAAACATGTGAATCTCAATAATGAAGATTTAGTTTTTGCTAAAAACATACCTACAGGAATTTAAAATATGTTTAAAAAAAGTTATTTAATTTTGCTTTACACTTGTGGTTGGGTGGGTTAAACAGGAGGTATACACTATCTTTAGGGCACACTAAAACATATCAAATAAGTATACAATATCATGAAGGTAAATGTTTAGTACACTTTCCAGTAAGAATAACTTAAACCTGTGTCTAAACAGAGGTATACACATGCCAAAAAATGTTAATTTCAATATTGGATAGTTATGGCTATAATAAACCAACAGAAATTGTGTGTGCCTGTATATAATAAAGACATTTCATATTGTTGTTTACTTAAGCTGCTTGTCGACCCTTGTGGTGGGGGTGTTTAAACAAGAGTATCTTTAAAGGGGCACACTTAAAAAATGAAACCAGGTATTTTTTCCGACAAAACTAAGAGTGCCTACATGACTGTAACATCTCAGTGTCTGAGGCTTCTGGGTCACAGCCAAGCTAAGTCTAAGTATCTTTATGAGATAAAGTTGGCAGTTCTTATAGAGACTTCCAGTTCTAGTACTTGTCCTTCCTAGAGACAATAGGATAGTTAAACCTACCATTTGAGAAAAAAATATTGAAATAAGTGGTTAAAACTGGCTTTAAAGTCAAATGGGCTTTACTTGGAGTCTATCAAATTGATTTTAGCTCGATTGAAACAACAGCTTGGCCCATCGAGTCACTCTCGAGCTCCCACTTCCTGTCATATGAGGAGGTACCGTCAGCCCCAGTGGGGCTTGAACCCGCAAACTCCAGGATGAGGGGGCAGACAACTTAACCTCTCAGCACAACCTCCCCAACAAACAAAACAACTTGAAATAAAAATCTCAGTAAAGTGGATCTTTTATATTCATTTTATAGGAGTGAAATCTGAGATCTTGCATACAATTTTGATTGCATATTTTTAGTAGTAATATCACAGAAAACTCAGACTAAATATTTATTCATATGCATAACTTGAGTATTCAGTTATCTGCAAACCCCACTATACAGTGCAAATGGGGGAAAATGCAGTAAATCAGGAAATACATTGTAAAGCATGTACAAGAAAACTAACATATCGTCAGTATTAAAATAAGCAACAGGCCTGACTTAAATTGATATGGTGAATATAAATATAAAGACTGTAGTTTGTAGCAACAGAGAGCAGCTATATGATATATATTACTTTCAAAGTAAAATAACAATATTCAGATTAAACTCTCACTGTTTTCAAAAGAAAGAGCCATTACAGAATTGTAATTCCATATCAAAATGAGAACATATATGTATATTAACATGCAGGTTTTTTTTCCTTTACCCTTTGACAGAAACATAAGATTTAAATGAACACTGCTACACAACATTTTTAGTTAGCCGGATGTGGGGTAGAACTTGTATCTAAAAAAACAGAAATGTTTACAAATGCACAGTCCTGTTTTGTCTGGTGCATATACCTGAAGAGAGCAGAACCATAGTAATTATATGGTGCAGAAATGTATTGTATCATTTAGACTGCATACTTAGTAACTGTTATAGACCATACAATGTATAAAAACCTTAGACAAACATTGACATTACCAGTAATTTCATAGTGATAATACTCTTTTTGTACTAGAACTTTAAAATAAATGTACATGTATTTGCACCCAATCAAGTTTAAATTCTAGTTTCAGTAAATGATAAGGTAAACTTGTACTGTATGCATGTCAATTCAAAAGTTGAAAAATCAGTGAGCAAAAATACCTCTACAATGACCATCATGAACTCTTTGAAGTCTTCTTTTTGTAGAACATGAATGTCTTTATGTGTCCATAAAAAATTAATATTACTTGTGGTGAAAACACAAGGACAATTATGACTCTAAGGTACTGTATATCTTCAGGGTAGAAAGGATGCTGCAAATACATATATAAACTTAGGATCAAATTTTTTTGTATAAAAGTTGGGATATGACACATGTGATATCTACCAAAAATTGTTTATTGTTGGTATACTACACACATTCACTTACAATAGAATTGACTGTTTGCTTTGGAAACTTTTGCCCACTTCCTCTTATTTTTTAAACCTCACATATTCTATGAAACCAATGTTGACACCCATACATTGAATCCAGTCTTCATCTTTATCCACAGTATCACATACAAAACATTTCACCTAGTCTTCCTCTTCTAGCAATTCTTCTTGAATTTCTTCTGTTGTTTCAATTCTCCTTTTCTTTTTACTTTGTTCTGTTGGTGTTTTTTCCTTGTATCTTGAGTAGCTGCAGAACCAGAGGTACTAGGTATTGGTTCTTCTGCTTGATGCCTGCTGAAGTGGTAGGCTGGTCATTATACTAGTAACATTTTGAGTCGGTTTCTTCAATTAGGGGTCCAGTTTCAGGAGAAGGTACTAGGGTAACCAGCTAGGATTCAGTGTTTCGAAGGTTTCTTCTTGTTCTTTTTGACATTTTGCTCTTTCCTGTGCTACTAGTTTTATCTTTTTTGCATCAGATGTTTTCTTTGCTTGGACCTGTTTCCTGTGGGCCATTGTTTTCCACCTCCAAATGACGTTAGAACATCCTTTCTGAACTGTGCAAAAAGCACAAGTAAATATTTCCTTACTATTGCGCTGTATATTTTAAGAACTACACTTCATCTTTACTTTCATCACTATCGGTTTGAATGCTGCTCTGGTCAACTACATTTACAAAAATCATTATAAAGTTGATCTAAACTAAACACTTCTCAATACAAACTAGAATTTATTTTGTCACCATATTTATTCATGTTTTCATCAGTAACCACAGAAAGACACACTTCAACAAATTTACATAAAAAAAGGGTATAAATTAACTTAATGAGCTAGAATTAGACCATGTGTAGGTCCCTGTTTTCTTGTTACATCTAGCAAGAGTCCTTGTCTTCAGTGACTTTGGTCAAAAAAAACCATCTTCCCTCATGTTATCTAAAATCTGGACAGCACAGCATGCTTCTGAGTACTTCAGTTGAGCTTCTTCCGATGCTACATACATGTTGGATTTTTTTGTTTTTAAATACTTATTTCTTAATTTTGGCAATACAATATCCTCCCACATACCTTATCCTTGCTTTTGAAGAATCTGTGATTTGCCTCTTAGATAGATTTCTTGAGCTGTATGTGAAGACAATCAACTTCTCTCTTGTAAAAGATATTTTCTTATTGAAATGCTCAATCTGAAGCAAATATGCATGTGCGCATTAGTGATTCTTGTCTCCTCTTGAAATAAAAGATAAACAGTTCATCTTCTGCTCATCACTATTGAAATAAAGCTGCACTTTACTTTGAAATTGATTAAGGTCTTTTGTTGTTACTGGAACAGGCTCATCTATTTTCAAACCTGCAATTATTTCCTTCATTTTTATAAATACTTTCTTACAAAAAATATCTCTGCTCTGCTGATGTCTACTCTTCTCAGTATGTCATTCACTTCAACTCTGAAAAGTACTACACAAGTCCTCTTCCTTTAGGCTTTCTAGAATCTCCTTCATATTAAATGTTTGAGGTATATATGAAAGTCAATCATTTGTTGGTCCAATGCTCTTGATGATTGATTAAAGTCCTCATCAAAATCTTCATCTTCAAAATTTTCAACAACATCAGTGTCTGCACTACAGCATGGAATATCTTGAAGCAAAATATATGTCTGCATCTTTACTGGGACTGAAATGTAAACATAAAATACTTTTATTATGCACTTACATCTAAATTTATAAAAGCTCGACACACTAATGCACCTGTACTTCTTTTTCAGGAAAAAGGGGTAGCAACTAGTTAGGTACAACTTTTTGAGTTATGAAACACATTCTGTGGTATGATTTAAACATCTGTCTCAAACTAGGTTTGGACAATTACAGGGGGGCAGTTAACCTTACCATTATTCATGAGACAAAAATGGTACTATATCCTAATCCTTCTTAAGAAAATGCTACTTTTATCAAACAAGAGGGCCATGATGGCCTTATATTGCTCACCTCGGTCCAACACTTGCACTTACCCAGTGAGCGTGCTGGAATTGTGACCCAAGGGCATGATTTCAAAAAAATAGATAGAGGACCACTTGATAACACAAGGCCAGCTGAGCAAATTAAGACACATGGTTGGTAACTGGGCTATAATCCTAGAGGTTCAATCCATGAGAAGTCAAAGTCATTTCAAGTTACTACTAAGCTATAACATTACTTTTCCAAAGGAAACAGCATGGGAGGAGTCTTTAAGGCTTTTTTGCATGGGGGAGCGGTCACAACCTGTAACATGCCTCTTCAAGTAGTGATCCCATAGAATGAACATTACGGCATATTTCTTAATTTAACCAACATGCATACATTTTGAAGCAAATACATTTCATGTCCAAAGTTTTACTAGTATTCTGACATGAAAAACAAATACAACTTTTATTTTGTTTCTCTCAGGTTGTTGTCGTCTTTAGAATTGCAAGAAGACGGCTAAAAGAAACTAAACCAACCGTATGAAGCTTTCAAGTTTGAATGTCTGGAGAGTGGAAATGAAAGTGATGCAAGTCAAAACTCTGTTGGAAATTTTTGTGTGCTTGTACCCCAATGTTAAAAAATAAGAAGAAAAATTGATAAAACTGTGTTTAAAACCATCTATAAAGGTGTTTGCTTGAAGGAAGATAGACAAGTCTTTTCAGTAAAACAAAACCATTGAATTCTCAAATTTTGAGGACCTTTTACCAACTCAGGTGAAATACATGAAGTAAGTGAAGAGTTTGTGGACTGCATTTTAAACACCAAATTTACTGCAAATGGTAACAAAGTGGAAAAACATGTTATATTTAATGTAAATGGCACCCGCAACTTACAAAATAGGAAACAGTTTGGCGGATCTAAAGAAACTAAGGATTTATGACAAGTATGAGAAAACAGAGACAGCCTTAATATAGTTTTCACCATCGTTGAAAAGATACAGTTATGCCAAGGTGTCATTGTTAATAGTAATGTTATTATGACAAGATTCCATGTCTTGGAGGCTTTTAAAGAACACTGAAACAGACACTGTAGAAAGGCGCATTTGTTCTATGTTATGTTTACGTGTAATACCATTTAATTCACATGGCTTTACCTGCAGAACATGTCAAAGGATGACAATGAGTACATATAATACTGAAAATTTAGAAAATGAGGCCCCCACAAATGAGCCAGAGGAGACTAACGTCCGCACAACCAGAGATGAATTTGAAAGGCTTCTACCAGGAGCAAGCTCTGAAATGATAAATATGTTCATGGATCAAGCCACAATGTTGGGCGAGATCCTAGATGTAGAGATGGAGTAAAAGTTATATATCTGTGTGTCTTCAGCTGTACAGTAGAAGTCCACAAGGTTATGAAGATTTCAGGTCCAGCAAATTATTGCTTATGCCAGCACCATCTACCTTAATACTGTATAAAAATAGCGTTAAACAAAAGGTTGGTTTTAACAGAGAAGCCTTTAAATGGATGTTTGAAGAGGCAAGGAAGAGAGAGAGATACCTGTTGAAGGCTGGTCAGGGGTGTGTAATTCTGGATGAAATGGCTATTCAGTCAGATTTGCAAATTAGCAAAAAATGGAGATGTGATAGAACTTTCTTGAGTTTCACTGATGTCGGTGAAGAGGGTAATCTATGTGCAACACTTAGATCTGGAAAAGAGGAGAAGAAATTGGGAACCCATGTGTTGCAGTTTATGTTTCTCGGCCTAACTGGATTTAGGTTTCCATTCGCCCACTTTATAACAGATCAAATACAAGCTCCTGAAATTAACATGTTGTTTTGGGAAGCAGTTGACTATCTACAGGTTTATGGGTTCAGATGCTTGTACACCTGCATGGATGGAGCTCAGAGCAACAGGAGCTTTGAAAATTAATGTAGGAGACAATGAAACTCTTTCACTTGTCCAAGTCCCTGCTCTTTGATAGTGTAATCTTCATGATGGATATTTCCCATGTTTTCAAGAAAATTGAACAATATGATAAAGAGTGGCATTAAAAAGGGTTGCACTAGGAATTTAACTCTACCAGATGGTGATGTCATACAGTGGCAGATGTTCATTGATGTTTATCAGTGGGACCAGACCAATGCTTTATCTCTGCATAGAAAACTCACAAATGAGCACATTTTCTCTCAGTAACCAAAGTAAAATGCGAAATCATCTTGCTGAAGAGGTGTTAAATTTGACATACTACATCTCATTTTACAGTACAAATTGTATTTAGAGAGAAAGGATCTGTTTTAGATGGGCTTATAACATTACTCAACCACACATCAAAACTTATTGATATATTTCAGTGATATACCAATAAGTGAACATCAATGACAGTCGCTAAAAGAAATAAAAGCAACAGCTGAATGGTTTCAGTCTTGAAAGAAGGAATTGAAGGAAATAGAAGCATTACTAAAAAAGACAAAAGGGTAACCGCTTTATATTATATCAGTGCCTCGAAGATATCCAGTCCAGTTTAATTGGTTTTCAACGAAGCTGTCTGAAAGTTTGTCCTAAAAGATCAGTCAACAATCTTTATCACGCCTGCTCTGATAAATTCCGTAATAGAAAACTGTTTTAATTATCAGCGCCCACATATAATGGCGCTAATACCAACCCCAATGCACTGCAATGTCCAGGTCAATAAACAACATTGTTATCGGTCAGAACACACTTCAAGAAAATCTAATGCAGGAAATCTGTTAGAGATGCGACAGCCACGGATATACAAACAAATAAACCACTGAAACGCAAGTTGTTATGTAAGAAGACCACTAAATTTGAGAAAATATGAGTAGTAAGATTTTTAACAGGAGTGTGCCATGTAATTATGCTAACAGCAAGTGATTCTGTTTTTGGAATTACACAATATGTCTGAAGTTAGTCGCTTGAGATTTTGGTAAAAAAATAAAGTTCTTCAAAACTGTATGAAAATAACGTATTTTAGAACATAATGGCATACAAAATGCTCCAGTATAAATTCCTGTCACATATATCTGTAAATTTCAGAAAATACGCAACCAAACTCAAAGTGCGTTGCAAACACTTTAATTGTAACAACATCTAACAGTGTTCTGAAATTTCAATATACATATAGTGTAGCGGTTGATGTGTAACTGACATTTTCAATCGATTTTGCAAAATTCCTACTTGGATTTTTGCTTATATTCTGATTCTAGCCTTTAGTTTTTATATAAATGAATAAGTATGTAGAATTGTAGACAAATATTTTTTCAACGGCAATTGAGAGCCAGCAGCTTTAAGCTGATCATGATCTCAGTGACTGGTGTTTACATTGCTATTCAATCTGTTGATTTTCATTTTGCACCCTTTGTAAAATCAGAGTAAGGTAATACCTTTTTGTAACTAAACAGCAGCTTTTGTCCTCGCAAATCGGGTGAAAAGGTTTCCGATAAAACATCTCTACTTTGATTGGTTGAGAATTACTACCGTTGATGGAAAATTGGTAATTCTTAGACCAGTGGCTGATTTTGTCTCCGTCAATACCAACAGCAAGCTGTCCTGCATAAAGATGTTTTTGCAATCCACATCCACTCTGCAAAAATAATTCTTTATCATGTCTTGTAAGAGATGAATTTGTACTACAAATGATACACATCTTTGCTATGTCCATTCTTAACAAAGGTTCAGGTAAAAACTAATTTACCAAGTGGTTCTGGTTACACTACCCTTTGTCATGAAATTGTTCCTCATGTCTTTTTTACATAAGTATTTATAATAATTAAAGTTCAATCTGCAACTTTTGAGATTTAAAAGCATAAAACATGGTTACAATGTAGACGTAAAAAATTTGGTAGAAATAAGGACTTCAATTTCTGTCTACCGCCCTGTGTGTTTCTGGATATTATGTTTCCTGCCTTTAAAAATGGATTTCTGGTAAATGGTGAAACAAATCATATAAATCAAAGTAGTCTTTTAAAATTTACGGAAATAGTTAAAAGATATGAGTTATACATTATTGTTTTGTTTACATTGAATAAATCATGCCTGAAATACAATTTCCATTCCCAAATTCCAGTTTATACAATAGTATTTACATCACCAGAAATGTTTTGCAAGTGCGTGTTTCCTTTTCATACTGGTGTTTAAATTTTGTATGAGAGGCCATCAATTTAATGTATCCATGTATAATGTAAAAATAATTTACATTTGAAATTTATCAATTGTCTTACTCTTCAAGAGTCATGCCCTGCTAAATATGTAAGTTAAAGCAAATGCCAGCTTTATGGGGAATATTTCTCTTCTGAACAGTTGCATCAAGTCTTGAGTTGAAAACGCAAAAAGCAGAGAAAAGAATGAATAGATACAGTTATCAGCAATATTATTCTGAAGTATTAATATTTGTAAAAAGTGCCCTTTAATTTCTGATTCCATGAACAAGATAATATGACAAAACCAACACTTACCCAAATCACCAATGCAGTACATCAAATCTTAAAGGAAACTGTATTAGCGGCACAGTTGTACATAATGATCAAATAATGGGATGGCAGTGGTGTAGTGGTTAACTCTGGATATAGTCAAAGAGTCTTGAGATATAGGAATCGCCACAGCTAAGCCAAGTGGAAGATTTAGAGAAAGGAAGCTTTTAAAGGATTCATGCCCATATATAGATAGACTGGTTAGAAACACAGAGAGGTGGTAAACCCAAAATGTATCTGCTAATGACAGGGTATGTCAGAACCAAGGTTTGCTAGTAAAGTGGATCGTTTATTCCAGTGACAGACTTACTTGTGTAACCCTCACCAGCCTTCTCACAATAGCCAGCATTTTGTGACAAATCAAGTATAAAGGGGGGCATAACTCAACAAGTCACAATATCAACCAACAAACTGGCGCTATCATGACCCGCTTATCATACACCAGCATTACAACTGTAAGGTTGATGAAGAAATCAAGAAATTACTTAAATTGCTTAACAGTCATAAGTTTGTGTGTGTGGCATCACCAGATAGACGGGACCGGACGATGGAATGGACAAAGCTGATCCCTATACATCTCCCCCTTTTTCTCAGAAAATGACACAAAAATAGATTTTTATGCCAGTATAAGCGGCTGTCTCCTCTTCAAGCTTTGTGTAACAGGAGTCATAGCTGCATATTTTAAAGGGAGATATCCCAAGGAGTTTTGCTGCTCCCTCTTTAGCATTAGGAAAAATAATAAATATATAATGCTAATCACTGAGTTTGAGTGAGGCACTTTCAGTCTTATAGTATATTATTGAGATTTATGACTAAATACTGTCAAGAGAGAGAATTCCATTGGACAGTTTCTGTGTGTTGAATCTCTATAATATCCATAGTGGCATTAGAGTACAAATTTGCCCATATATTGCACCTATTCAATTACACCCATTAGTAATGATCACTTACACAAATGCTAATTTTGTTGTATTTAATGTTCACTTCCTGCTTAATTATAATTGAATGAATATCGTTTCAAATAGTATTTATTGTGCATTCTTACAGGAACATAGAATATACATTAGATTCTATATTCCTGATTCACTAATAAAAATTAAGACAATTACTGCAGCACAATGAAATTCCCTGTAAATGATGTTTTGTAGCTTAATGGTGAGCGATAATAATGTATTAGAACAGTACGGATCTGGCCCTGTTTCATCAGTATCCTGACAACACCTCTAGGCCATTCACCAGCTGGTCCGTGGAGTTTCAGATGTCCTTCTACTGGAATGATCCTTGCTACAATGAGTCTGCTCAGTTTTGGGTGTACCCTCTAAATATTTTTTTGTTCCTACATATCTTTAGATAAATATTCATACAATTATTATCACTATTTTACAGATCATTGCTCTGTTGAACTATCTATAAGGTCATTGGTGGGCAAATAGCTTTGCAGGCTTTAACAGTAGGGTGTTCTTCACACGCCCCACCGCAAGAATCATTTGTGTCCTTTGAAGACATCATGCGGGATTTCATCTATGAAGAGATAGACTTCTCTCCATTGTATCTATGAATTTCGACTTCGCAGCAGTTTGTGCTTTCAAATTCCCGCATTGAAAAGGTTGCTTTCAAATAGTAACTCCATCATCATCATACGGAACGGCATTTCTGGAATAACGATTTGGCTAGCTAAAATCTACCTACTAGGATCAATTAGATGCCTCCAAACTTGTATTGGTTATCTTTAATTGAACATGTCACTTCATTCAATATTTCAAAGGTTCTTTTTACTAAACATAGAACACTCATCTATAATTAGAGTGTGCCTTTTCGTTCTATCAATAAATGCCTACATCTTTTGCACTACTAGTTAAAACTTTACTTAATTTCATGTTGACCTACCATCTTCTATACCCCCTTCCCACCTGTGCCAGAGGTCATGGCAGGGCCTTCCTAAATTTTCTCATGCCACAGTCACATGCTATCCCGAGTTGAACATGCTCGGAGGATACATGCTTCCACCCTCTGGCAAAGTATCTTACTATTTCTGAACTGTGTGTGATTTGCAAGAAGTGCCAAGCAGCTCCCAAAGGGCGAGCTGTAGCCCATTTAAGGCAATATCTACCCTTCTTTTGATTTCCATCCAACATTTATCACCAGGTTAATTCATTAATCTTCAAAGTGGTACTGTTATAATATACGAAAGTTTTAATAGTTTCTACTTTCCGGGCTTTCCCCGCCATCTATCCAAAATAAACATTTGATTACTTTGGTTTTCCGTGTTGCCGCCTATCGAATTCAATACGTAAGCGAGCCAGCTCCAGTGTCCAATCAGAAGATACATTACTTACGTTGTTCAGTGCGACCTTCATCGATATGTCACCCACATTAATCAAGGAAGTGTAAACCAGAAATTTCGCCAAATTGACTACGGGAGTAGATTACAGGTTTCAACTGTCGCTGTGGCGTGGTGAGCCCCAATATCCTTCATTGATTCCCCGCCTACTTCAGCGTACCAAAACCCGTTCCAATCCGCCATTTCGTAGTGATATTGCAATGTAAACAGCAGAGTAGCAAGATCTCATTCAAGAAGCGTGTTTGAGGTATAACTTTCCGGTTTTCGGAAGAATTTTCATCGAGGCAAGACTATTTACTCCAGGGAACCTGTACATTTTGGGGAAGCTTAAAGCGCTGTCTGCTATTGAAAGGATTAAAAGTCAGAGTTTGGCATGTAGTATCCCATACGTCAGCTATAAGGCTTCCTTGCTCTGTTTCAGATGTATGGAAATATGATTGTGATTTCAGCTTTCCAGGTTACCCCTTTCTAACATATATATAATAAAATGGATTTTATCTAAAATAAAAATAAACGTTTAGTGTAAAATTTACACTGCGTCCCCTGTGGTCTTGATAATTAAAATAAGATTGCTCTTACTTTCAATTCATTAAAATTAAGAGTCATCCGGAAGTACCTGGCAAAATGCCAGTCTTCTGGAAGTTATCGGTCCCGACAGCCGACCAAAAGATTTAGCATCTTGGCCCGCATTTTTGGAACAATCGACCGGATATCTCGGATTTTGGAGGAAATTAACTTCCAAATTTTCATACTATAAAATTTCCATATAAATGAATCATGAACTAACCATGTAAAAGAGATTTTACAACTATCTAAATTATTAGCTTTTTAATTCATTTCTTCATATTTTTCGGATAACACGAAGTCCGGATAGGTACAAAAATAGAATGATTTATTTTGCCTATGTAATACACCGAATTTTGCCCGTTCTAACCCAATACAATTGCCCATGCGTTCTTATATTAATATGTGTTGATTAGGTAGCGGCACTTCTCAGAGAGAATCAATTGCATTTTGGCCCGCACTAATTTCGAATTTGTCACGTATCGCGATCCGATGTTTTGCTTTTAGATGTTAAAATGTTTTTTTAATAATAAAGAGTGAACAGTATGAGTGTGGAATAAAACTGAATTAGCAGAAGACAGTATTTCAAGGTCAATTGCTCCCTTTGGCAGCCAAAAATAATAGAGTATATGTACTTAAACAAGTATCTGAAAAGTACTTTCCCAAGTTTTTCTTCCACATTCCCATGCTTTCCATATTAGGTTTTGGATTAGCGGAATTTTCAGTTGGTCCAGCAATTTTTCCGAATGGATGTTTTCTCAACCTCCCAGAAGACTGGGTGACATATCATGGTGGCAATTTATTGCTCTTCTGTTTTTTAACTTGTCT
>JAFMSR010002639.1:0-22038 GCA_022818135.1 Saxidomus purpurata
AACACGTGAGTCTGTATAGGGCTTTAAAGAGAAAGACAATCAAATAAAGACAACGTTTCATTTTGATAGAGTAAGATCTCGTGAGAATAAATGATAAATAAGAATACTTTTTAAGAATAACGTTTACACTCTGTATTATAAACATAAACAAGCAAAATTCAGCAATCAATGCATGACACAGTTACAGTCCGGACAAAAATGTTTTCATATATACATGATTCCATTATTATCCTTTCTATTACAGGTAAACCAATGCAAATACCGATCTGCCTCCAGATCCGGATATAACCATACAGAGAACGCACTCTTGAAATAATAAGACCTAAAAGTACACTTAACCGATTTAGAAACGCAAAGATTTCCCCTGTTGAACATTTTTATTTGAATGACGCTATTGTTTTTATTTCATTGTAGTCATTTTTTGCGATGAATTATTGAAACTTTTACAAGAATTCAATTTTATATTGTTTTTGTTGTGTATGAAATTTGAATTAATTTGAAACACGATAACACTGTTAAAATAAATATTTTGCCACTTTTACGTTTTTAAACCGGTTGAGTGTATAGATGAGCAAAACTCACATTTCTGCAGTTTTGTTTTTTCAGATATTAAACTAAGAAGAAAGACTCATAAGCTCGCTAGGTCATAGAAATTTTGCATAACGAGAAACCTTCATAAGACAAAATGTCAGCCATGTATATGCATGATTATATCAATTTATGTCTTCACTCAATGAAATAGAACCAAAGATTATGCCGAAACAAACGTGGAAGTCGTTTTAAAAATGCTCTGGTTCGTTTGAAAATGAATTGCGTGTTCAAAAGGTGAAGAAAAAAAGATATGTTGAGGCAGAACTTTCAAAGAGATGTAAGAGAAGATATAGACAAGAAACATTGGGTCCGTGACAGAAGAATAAAATAACAATAAAGCTTAATAGTATACGAAACATGCACATACTTGTCACTCCCTTTAAATTAAACGTGTAGTTTTCCTGTCTGAGGAATATATGTTTGCGTGTATATATATTAGAAGTCTGTCGTCAAAGAATATGCCATTAATTTCAATTCAAAAGGATATTGACCGTGCTTTGACGTTGGTTTTCTACCAGTTTTATTAACGTTACATAAAATATACGAATAGACAATTCATAGATCTCAACAATGCTCAGTTACCCAAGTATAGATGTCTGCTTTAATGAATTTAATATTTGAATACTCACATAACCTTATTGTTATTAATGAAACATGGGATATTTCGACCAGTAAACAGCATCAATAATTCCTTTGAGATGTCAGTCTAATATTTGCCAGTACCATAATCAAAGGACTTCTTGCTGTTCCCCATTTTGAATATCAGTTAATTGCATATGACTGAAAAAAAGATTAATAATGTCTAGCGATGGGTCAACATTCATTTTTAAATGGCAGAAACGTTAAAGGTGTCTTATTCGCTATCAGACAGTTTTGATATATCCGATTAAGCTAATGACATGGGGTTTACAGAAGCTAAGTTTATGTTAGCGATTGTTACGACAGGGTTATTTATATCGTACGTAAAGTACATATAAACGCTATTATACTTAGTGGGAAGCTTTATTGATCATCCAATGAAAACGGCAGATTTTGCAGTCTTATATACCGTGTGCGTTTTAACTAGGGATGGCAACGAGTACCAAACTTGATATTCGAGTACTCGCTCCTTCTTCCGATCGATTTCATTTCTCGAGTACTAGGAAAACGGTCGTTCACATGATCAACATTTAATAGATCAATCGGGTGTCTTAGAATTCGTTTTGAACCGTTTGAAATGCATCCAGGCAGACGATTTCGAGGGAGGCATATTCTAAATTTTGACTTATTATTTCACAGACAAGTGTGCAGATTAGTTATACTGAGATATTGTGAAAAGAGACTTTGAGAAACAACTAAATTCTTTATTTATGATTAAGGAAAAAAGAGTTACTTTTTTCTGCTGAGTCGTTATAATTATCTTTTCTCCGAACTTGCGACTCTTGATTACATGTGTTTTCACCACGTGTAGAAAAATGCCGTCTTTCCAAAAAGTGGTCTTAATTCGTATGTAACTGATATAGAAAGATGTTTAAATTACTACAAAGAAAGCTTTAAATTTCGATCATCGATAGAACATTTACTGTAAATTGAGGTATTTTTGCGTAACGAAAATTTCGCGATTTGTGAGCAGAAAGACCTATTCGCGAATTTTAAGAATTCTAAAATAGTAAATCTATATGAAATGTATCTTTTAAATTCGCGAATATGGAAATTTGCGAAAAGGCGAATATTAGGTCATCGCGAATATTAGCCAATTAAAGGCCTCTATTTGATCATTTGTGCTAAAATGAAGCAATTTTTCGATATATGTTGTTCTTCAAAACTGTATTTATTTATAAATTTACGTTCATTGAACACATAATTTATGCTTCGTTAATATAATCTGCTAAATAAGCGGCACTCCCTGAAACTAACTACAACTAGTGCCAAAAAAAACTCCAAATGCAAAAATAATACAAAATCTGCAAGTAAATTTAAAATTATACATTCTAGTCATTTTCGGCAAATTCAGCGTTTTAAAACATGTTGCAGTACCGTAAATCATTCAATAATTTATGTTAAGTCGTTGTCGTACAATTAAAGGGTGGATATGGATTTATTTCCGGTCACTTTGTTGATTATGTTTGCTAAAAGAAGGCATTTTTCGGTAGATGTTGTTCTTGAAAATTGTATTTATTTATCAAACATTATACATTTAAACTATTAACAGCATAGTGTTTGATATACTATACATGAATCGATATCAAAAATTTTAGAGCTATAAATATTTATATATACTGATATGCTGTTCTCCACCCACGTTATATAGTGTTTTCATTCAAAAATAATACATATTCGGTTTAACATATTACGATTACTTATGTATAAGAATATAATCAATTACCTTTAAGTAATGTCCATAATAACTATTTAATATAATCACTGTTAACTTTGTATTTATTGTTTAAATATTGCTCCTGCAACAGAGAATTTATTCCGCCATTTTGTTAGCGTATGACGTCACATCGACCCAGTTTTGCGGGAAATCCTACTTTCACTTTTACGTCATGTAAACAATAACGGTCACTATAAATAGGTCCGAATTTTAAAACAAGAGAGAGTTTGCGTTTGGAGAATGATATAGATAGATGAAAAGATAAAGATAAAGATTTATAATGAATAGATCAGTTCAGAAAACAAAGTTGCAGGTACTAAGTTTATTTTGAGAAATTGTTTATGTAGATTATGTTATATAACGTTACACACGGTTGATTGAAAAATAAATATTGTGTAGATCTACATGTATTGAATCTTTCTTTGATATTTAAAGGTCTCGGTCCATCCTAACATTTTGGTGTCAGAAGTGGGATTGGCTATTTTTTTTAATAAAAGAAAAGATTTAAAGGAGAAATTTGATTGAAAAATATTGTGAAAATTTCAAGAGAGTCTTGTTTAGCAAGAACATGAAAATTTTCACATTGAAATAAAGAACAAAAATCATAAATAAAGAAAGAAAGTTTTTCAATGTTTTAATTTGCACATATTCATTTGAAAAGATTTACAGAAATTGCAATCAGCCTTGTGTGACAGCTTCATTCTGCCTGAAAATAGAAAATATTGATAAGAAAATTAGATTTGATTGAACATCTTATGTTATTGAAGAAATATAATATTATAATGGATACTGCTGAAAATTTGGAGGCTAGCATGGAAAATGGTAGTGTTGCAAGTGGTGATAGAACTAGCAGTCCTATTAGAGAACTGCCCGAGAATATTTCATTACTAGAAAATAGACTGAGTTTTATGTCCAAAGAAATGAATTCCATTTCCAGTACATTGCAGCAGTTACATGATCAAATGCAAAAGAGAATGGATTCTCTAGAAACAGATATATACACGGTAAACGGTAAATTTTCAGATAGGATACATCCCGACCCGGAAGTTAATTTTAACTTCAGGGATTGTGAACCAAGGTTATATGGTAGAAATAGTGATACTAGGCCAAGGCAAAATTTTTCAATGCCAGATATGCATTCAAACAGAGATACAAACACAAGTCAAAATGAGTCAAATAGTTATTTTGTTCATTCTACAAATAATCTGAAAATGAAACCTCAGACATATGATGGATCTACTGACATCTCAGAATATCTGAATCAGTTTGACATAGTTTCAGAAATAAATAACTGGAATTATCAAGCAAAATCCTTGTATTTGGCAAGTAGTCTTACAGGAATTGCTAGGTCACTTTTGAGTGAACTTTCAGAGTTACAGAAAAGAGATTATGGTAGTTTGGTTGAGGTACTGAAGGCAAGATTTGGTACTAGAAATAAAGCTGAAATTTTTAGGTCACAGCTAAAATCTATTTCTAGGGGAAAAGATCAATCTATTTCTGAATTAGCTCAACATGTTAAAAAGCTGACTAGACAGGCATATCCAGATGCAAATTCTGAACTTGTTGAAATTTTGGCATTAGATCATTTTATTGATAGTCTGGATGATTCAGACACTAGGTTGCGTCTTAGAGAATGTTGTCCAAAGTCTATGTCAGATGCTGAAACAATTGCAGTCAGGTTAGAAACACATAAATTGGCTGATAAGCAACGGGTTCAACCTGTAAATGCTTACACTGGGTACGATCATTCCAAAACAAAGTCTGGGTTAGAAAATGTTCTTGAAAAGATAGATAAGTTATCAGAGAGGGTAGAGAAGCTAGACTCACAGTCAAAAGGTACAAGGCCACAGTATGATCAAACATATAGGCCACATAATAACATACAAAATTATCGATATACGCAAAATAATCAACCAGGGCAATATAGATTGGGCAGTAGTCAAAATTACAGGAAAGGGTTCAATAATAACTGGTCTTACCAAAACAAAAATAGGTATAATGGTAACGGAAATCAAAATAGAAATTTCAGCTTTGCTAATGCTCAGAA
This sequence comes from Saxidomus purpurata, assembly GCA_022818135.1. Lineage (NCBI taxonomy): Eukaryota > Metazoa > Mollusca > Bivalvia > Venerida > Veneridae > Saxidomus > Saxidomus purpurata. The sequence continues at coordinate 4,995 of JAFMSR010002639.1, forward strand.
TAACCAATTTAACAGGAATGCGGGAAACGGGCAAAGGTCGAGTTGGGGGACCACAACCAGACCAAACAGAATGTAAGGTCCGAACGTATTCAGATTGATAGTTTAGGAAAACAGAATGGATATTTTTGTGATAGTTTGATAAATGAAAACATAGTTTCTTGTTTGTGTGATTCTGGTGCGAATGTTTCTATAATAAGTAGCAAAATCATAGATAAATGGGTAAATGATACAAAACCAGAAATTCTACCAGTCACAACAATGCTTTGTACAGTTACCGGAGAGAGCAAACCTTTTCTGGGTAAAGCGATTATGGAAATTTGTTTAGGTGGTCATAAGTTTCAACATGAGATGTTAATTGCAGACATAGTTCAGGAAGCTATCCTTGGTATTGATTTTATGAGGGCTCATGGATGTGATTTGATAATTAGTAAGCAATACATGATGGTAATAGGTGATAAAATTCCTTGTTACATGAAAAATGCACATGTATCAAACTGTTGCAGAATTGCTGTTTCTGAAAATGTTGTAATTGAACCAAATTCTGAGGTTATAGTACAAGGTAAACTTCTAGATCATGTTGACAAGTCTGGTAGTTGTTTGGTGGAAGGGTCATCCGATTTTGTTGAGAAAACAGGTGTTTTAGTTGCAAAGGTGCTAGTTGATCCAAAATCAGGTCAGGTTCCAATTAGGTTGGCCAATTTTTCAGACAAATCAATAAAAATTTACAAGGATACCATGACAGCAAAATTAGAACCAGTTAAGCTAGTTGAAAGTCAAACTGTTAGTCATCTGCAGTCAGAAAATTTAAAAGAAAATGATGTATTGCCTGAGCATTTGACAGATTTATTTGAAAAATCTTGTAAAAATCTTGATATTACACAAAAAGAAAAGCTAAAATCATTTTTGATCAAACATCAAAATGTATTTTGTAAAAGTTCCAGTGACATTGGTCATTCAAAGGTTATTACACACTCAATCGACACTGGTAATGCAAAACCTATCAAAAAGTATCCATATCGTATTCCCTTGGCTAAGCGTAAGGTTGCGGAGGAGGAAATTAATAAAATGGAGCGCGAGGGTATTATTGAAAAATGTCCTCAAAGTCCTTGGAATAGCCCTATTGTTTTAGTTACTAAAGCTGACAAGAGTATAAGATTTTGTTGTGATTTTCGTGGTTTAAATGAGGTAACTATCAAGGATTCACAAGCATTACCTAGAATTGATGATAGCATTGAAGCATTGTCTGGTTCAAAGTGGTGGTCTTGTTTAGACATGAAGTCAGGTTATTGGCAGCTTGATATAGATGATAAAGATAGATATAAGACAGCATTTTCAATTCCTGGTGGAGAGCAGTGGCAATGGAAACGCCTTGCTTTTGGTCTTTGTAATGCACCAGCAACATTTACTCGTCTTATGCAGTCAGTTTTCTCTGGTTTACTGTGGAATACAGTCATCATTTACCTCGATGACATCATTTGTCACTCTAAAACTTTTTCACAACAACTTGAGAATCTTGAATTAGTATTTCAAAGGTTGAAAGATGCAAATCTGAAACTGAATTCTAAGAAATGTGTTTTATTTCAAAAAGAGGTGACTTTCCTTGGTCATACAATAAGTGAAAATGGTGTTGGCACTGATCCGAGAAAGATTGATTCCATTAAAACCTGGCCAACACCTAGAAATGCTAAAGAGGCCAGAAGTTTTATTTCTCTAGCTAGTTACTACAGAAACTATGTATACCGGTTTGCTACTATTGCAAAACCTATACATGAGTTATCAGAAAATGGTCGTAAATTCATTTGGACTGATGATTGTGATATTGCTTTTCAAAAAGTAAAGAAAGCATTAATTAATTCTCCAATTTTGGCATTTCCTACTGAAAATGATCAGTTTATACTGGATACAGATGCATCCCTAGTAGGTCAAGGTGCAGTCTTATCACAAAGAGTTAATGGTCAAGAAAAGGTCATAGGGTACTTTAGTAAATGTTTCACAAAGACAGAACGACAATACTGTGTAACAAGAAGAGAGCTTCTAGCAATTATCAATGCGATAAAGCATTTTCATCATTACATCTATGGTCGGCATGTTATAGTCAGGACTGATCATTCAAGTCTTACTTGGTTACTAAATTTCAAAAATGTTGAAGGGCAATTAGCCAGGTGGCTAAGTTTTCTAAGCGCATATGATTTTACTATAGAACACAGATCTGGCAGATTACACTCTAATGCAGATGCATTATCAAGACGGCCATGTCTTGACAGTAATTGTAAATATTGCAAGAAAGTTGAGTTAAATGAGAGTGAGAAAATTTCTGTGGCTAGTGTCACTGAAGTGCAATCCAAGGGAGACAACTGCAATAATACTGAGGAGGGTTTTCAACTATTTGTTTCCCTTGCTTGCCTGTTGATTTTAAATTTGTTCAGTGTAAATACTCCAATGATGGTGGGAATGTTAATGGTATTTTTAGGGTGGTATTTTAATTCATTACTTAGATTGTTCCCAGATTTGACAATATCCCGAAAAGATAAACATTGCTGGAAAAATGATATTGGAAGTGAAAATCAGGTTACAATGAGGGTCAATGCAAGTACATGTACTGTTGGCCGTAATCTAGATTGTAGTCCAATTGACATTCCAAATATTGTGAACAATGATGCACAAGCAGAAAAGATTTCTTGTCAAACAGAGGTTAAAGATGCTGTTTTGATAAGTTCTGTGATTGCACCAAGTACAGGTCATAATAAAAATTTAGAGATTTCACTCAGTACAGATTGTGATAATAGTTCTGTGAATGTGCCTAGTACAAGTTCTGATGATAATACATCATCAATAAGTTCAGAGGATATTGGTTTACTAGGTGAGGATATTAATGTTAAAGAAATTCAGGATAAAGATATAAATCTTAAACGAATTAAAGATATGGTTGTAAATGGTGTGAAACCTGATTGGCAGGAGGTTTCCAAATTTGATACAGAACTTAAGTATTATTGGGCGCGTTTAGATTCCTTGGTCTTAAAAAACAATATTTTGTACAGAAAATGGGAAAGTGAGGATGGTAGCTCTTTCAGGTTGTTACTACTTGTCCCAAAGTCTCATAGAAGTCTTGTGTTACAGCAGCTGCATGATGGGAAAAGTGGTGCACATTTAGGTGTTAAGAAAACCTTAGGAAAAGTTAAAGAGAGGTTCTTTTGGTTTGCACTGAGAAAAGATGTTGAGCACTGGAGTCGTAAATGTGATGTATGTAATAGTCGTAGAGGTACACTCAGAAAATCCAAAGCACCACTACAAACTTACAATGTAGGAGCCCCAAATGAGAGGATTGCAATTGATTTTATGGGTCCATTTGTGTTGAGCAATAAGGGAAATAGATATCTGATGGTTGTAGGAGATTTGTTCAGTAAATGGACTGAATGTTATAGTTTGCCAAATTTAGAAGCATCAACAGTAGCTAAGGTTTTAGTTGATCAATACATTAGTAAATGGGGTTGCCCTCTTATTTGTCACACAGATCAAGGAAAAACATTTGAATCAAAATTATTTTTAAGTATGTGTAAATTACTAGGAATAGAAAAGCCTCGCTCGTCAAGTTTTCACCCCCAGGGGAATGGTTTTATAGAAAAACACAATTCAACCATAATTAAAATGCTTACTCCTTATGTGTCTGTGAATCAGAAAGACTGGGATGAGCATGTAGATCTTGTAATGTTAGCTTACAGGTCTTCGGTTCAAGCATCCACTGGGTTCACGCCATCTATGTTACAAATAGGTAGAGAATTGAGGTTACCAATTGACTTGATTTTTGGTAGTCCTGAAATAGATGAAGGGAATAATGTTGTAAACAAAGGGAGTTATGTTTATGAATTAGAAAACAGGTTACAAAAAGTCCAAGAGTTGGCTAGGAAAAACATGGACAGTGCCAGAAAAAGTATGAAAACAAACTATGATGTAAACCTAAAGTATAAAACTTACAAGGAGGGTGATGCAGTATGGTATTACTGTCCGATAAGAAAACGAGGTCTGAGTCCTAAGTTTCAAAGGCCTTGGATTGGGCCATGTAAAGTGATAACAAAAGTTAACGATGTATTATACAGAATTCAAACAAATGCTCGTTCAAAACAGAAAATTGTTCATCATGATAAACTGAAAAATTACACTGGGGAAAACAGACCCAGTTGGTTTTAATGTGTACTGAATTGGTTATAACAGTACTTGATGATTGTTGTTTTTAGTTTATAAATTTAAAAAAAAAAAAAGTTACAGACTCCATAGTATAAGTTAAAATAAAACAAACAAACAAAAAAAAATTGAATATGATATCTTTGTTTATTTACAGTATCAGTGTGGTCTATGTGAAGATTTATATTTTCCGGCAAGAAAGCCCTGCATGGCACATTTGCGTGAACAACATAGTGGAATAAGTTTTAAATGCAGAAGATGTAAAAAGATTTTTAGGAGAAATGATAACCCTCATCAATGTAGAGCGAACAAGGTCGATTATTACATGTTTAATCAGATAACTGGGGTAAAAGGAGAGGCAGCAGAAAAGCAACTAGATGATTTCATGACAAAGGCAGAAAAAAAGTATTGTATAGATATGGAACAGGTAACAAAACGAAAACAGACAAGACCCATACTACCAGGAAGAAGGAGAGAGAAGAGTTTGAGTATTGAAAGCAGTGACAGTAGTAGTGAAAGTGAGAGCAGTAGTGAGGATGAGAAAGATGTGGAAAGAGATTTATGTTTGACAGATAGTGATTTTGAGAATTTTCAGGAGGATAGTTTCTTAAAGGAGGTAAAGATGTATGAGATAGATGAGTTTGAGAAAAGAAAGATGAACAGAAAAGAAGGGATATGGAAGATGAAAGAAGAAAGAAAGAAGAAGGAAAGGAAAAAGAGGAGGAAAGACTGAAAAAAGTGAAAGAAGAAAAAGAGAGAAAGGAAAAAGAGGAGGAAAGACAGAAAAAGTTGAAAGAAGAGAAAGAGAGAAAGGAAAAAGAGGAGGAAAGACAGAAAAAGTTGAAAGAAGAAAAAGAGAGAAAGGAAAAAGAGGAGGAAAGACTGAAAAAATTGAAAGAAGAAAAGAGAGAAAGGAAAAAGAGGAGAAAGAGAAAAGACAAAATGAGGAAAAACAGAAAAAGTTGAAAGAAGAAAAAGAAAGTAAGGAAAAAGACGAGAAAGAAAAGAAGCAGAAGGATGATGAAAACAAAAGACAGAAGGAAGAGGAAGAAAAACAAAAGGAGGCTAAACAAAAGAAAGACGAAAAACAGAGGAAGGAAAAAGAGGAGAAGGAGAAAAAACAAAAGGAGGAAGAGAAACAAAAGAAAGAAGACAAACATACAAAAGATAAAGAAGAAAAAGAAAAGGAAGATAAACAAAAAGTTGAGGTGAAGAGAAATAAAGAGGAGAGTAAAAAGAATGAAGGAAAAACTGAAAAAGAAAACAAACTGAGAATAGAGAAAAAGAAACAAGAAATTACAAAGAAAGTAAATAAAGATATTGAAATGAAACTTGATAGTAGCAAAGAACAAGAAGAATTGATAAATTTAGAAAAAATAGAGACATTGAAGGAAAACAAGAGAAATAGAAAAAGAAAACTGGTGTGTGAAAAAATTGAAAAAGAATTTTTGGAGAGTGAAAATTATGAATATGAAATAATAACCATTGTGAAAAAATATAGAATGGAATAAAACTGAAATATTATTCTAAAAATGGAAAACAGATAAATTATGAATTGATACCTTTTTGCAGAAAACTGTTACATCCTTGAAAACTGATCAACAACAACACCTTTACACGGAGACTCATACAGACCATCATTATTCATTCTAAAAAAAAAAATGATAAAAATAAATAAATAACTGAAAACAGTAGAATTTAAAAATAATTTTTGTGACATATTTAAAGTCAGGTACTGTACTGTTATCAGTGTATCTGTCTTCAATGTTTTAAAGTTATTTCACTGACATAAACTTTATAATGCATTTTGTGATTTAACATTGATGTGTATGACTTAAAAAAAAAAAGAAGACACTTTAAGTAGTGCCAATATATATACATGAATTACATGACACTTTAAGTAGTGCAATATATGTATGATGAATAACAGAACACTTTAATTAGTGCTAATGAATATTTTGACACTTGTTCTAGTAGTGCCAAATATTTATGTTGCAATGTTGTTATAATATGTATTTTAAATTGTTTTCATTTTAATGTTAAATAGTAATGTTCTAAGTATATCTTACCTGTTTTAAGAATTGGGACAATTCTTGAAGGGTGGGGGTAGTGATATGCTGTTCTCCACCCACGTTATATAGTGTTTTCATTCAAAAATAATACATATTCGGTTTAACATATTACGATTACTTATGTATAAGAATATAATCAATTACCTTTAAGTAATGTCCATAATAACTATTTAATATAATCACTGTTAACTTTGTATTTATTGTTTAAATATTGCTCCTGCAACAGAGAATTTATTCCGCCATTTTGTTAGCGTATGACGTCACATCGACCCAGTTTTGCGGGAAATCCTACTTTCACTTTTACGTCATGTAAACAATAACGGTCACTATAAATAGGTCCGAATTTTAAAACAAGAGAGAGTTTGCGTTTGGAGAATGATATAGATAGATGAAAAGATAAACATAAAGATTTATAATGAATAGATCAGTTCAGAAAACAAAGTTGCAGGTACTAAGTTTATTTTGAGAAATTGTTTATGTAGATTATGTTATATAACGTTACACACGGTTGATTGAAAAATAAATATTGTGTAGATCTACATGTATTGAATCTTTCTTTGATATTTAAAGGTCTCGGTCCATCCTAACAATACCAATCTGTGCACCAGTTTGATATAATATACAGTAATCGATATCAAAAGTTATAGCGTTAATGAATATACCTATAAATATTCATATCTACCAACTAGTACTCGTAGCAACTTATCCCAATCCCGGACGATAATATGCTCACTTATCAGTGTCTAAAATCCTGCAGTATCATTTGCCTGAAATGGATTTTTGCGGAGATGAATATCTAGAGCCGTTTATATCGAGGCATAAAACCAATTTTCTTTGTCGCCGGTAGATAAATTATCATAAAAATCCGTTATTGCACCTTTGACAAAACTTTATTTCATAAGTATTTCTTTTTCGATGTCAATATTTCTTCAAAGGAAATAAACTCTACTCATCTTCTCATACATTTAATTATATGCGTTACTTAAAAACAAGAGGGCCAAGATCGCCTATATCGCTCACCGGACTACCATTGGCTATTATACAAGGGGCCAGGGTTTTAACATACTAAAGTAATACGTAGAGGTCCACTACACAATGCTAAGTAACATTCCAAATATCTAAGCTCTGCCTACCAGTCTTGTGGTTTCTTTAAGTTTTTCCTATATAATCCTATGTGAAATCAAGTAACCTCTCCCCTCCCGGGCAGGGTTTGAACAATCTTGGTAGAGATCCACTAGGCATTTCTATATGCCAAATACCTGATCTCTAGGCCTTGCGGTTTCAGAGAACAAGATTTTTAAAGATGTTCCTTTATAAGCCTTTGTATAAACCGATTTAAGCTCCCCAGTGGTGTTTTTGCCACTGACCGTTCCAAGGCGGTGCCCCACTGTGTTCCTTTAATTGTTCGTTTTGTCCTCGTGTGTTTGTTTTGTATGCTAGTGTGTGTTGGTAGTGTATATATGTGTGTGTACATGATTGTGTGTGCGTGTGTGTTGTGTGTGTGTGTTGGTGGTGTGCACTTCTGGGTGCTATGGGGCTCGTTTTGGGGAGGCTGCGTTTTTGGTATGTGGCATTCCCTGTTTGATATTATTTTTGTTTTCTTGTAAAATCAAGTGACCCCTGGGCGGGGTCAGTTTTGAACCGGGGTCTTATTTGAGCAATCTTGGTAGATGCTACATGCCAACTATCTAAGCTCTATGCCTTGTGGTTTCAGAGAACAATACTTTTAAAGTTTTTCCTATATTATAGCCTATGTAAAACCAAGTGACCCACGGGAGGCGTCAGTTTTGATCTATGGGTAATAATTTGAACACTCTTGGTAGAGGTCTACTAGACAATGCTACATACCAAATATCTAAACTCTAGGCCTTGTGGTTTTAGAGAATAAGGTTTTTTAAGTTTTTGCTACATAAGCCTATGTAAAACTAAGTGACCACCTGCGCGGAGTCAATTTTGACTTTGGGGTCATAATTTGAACAATCTTAGTAGAGGTCCACTAAATAATGCTACATGTCAAATATCTAAGCTCTAGGCCTTGTGGTTTCAGAGAACAAGATTTTTGAAGTTTTTCGATTTTCCTTTGTGTTGCGATAGCAACCAGAGTACTGCATGGAATGGAATATTTTGAACAAATTTGATAGAGCTTCATGCAAGGAACATCCCTGCAAAGTTTCATCAACATTGGCCCAGTGGTTTCAGAGATGATGTCGTTTAAAAATGGTTTACGGACGATGTACAACGGACCGCGGACGGTGAGTGATCCTAATATGATTTGAAAATAAATTCTGACCAAATCGAATTCATGCTCATAGAATGTTTTGAAACCGAATACTTCTACTCATTTCACGTTCGAAATATAACGGTGGGTTATATTCCGATAAACTCACAGTCCACGCAGTGATAATTATCAAAACCCGTTACATAACTAAATAACCTAAATAATAGAATGGTTGGAAGTATTGAAGCTAATCCTAACATTCCCAGTCATTATCGATGAAATCAGCGGTTTAAAATATACTGCAGTACCGTAAACCATTCAATAAACTATGTAGAATTGTTGTTGTACAATAAATGGGTGGAGGCGATTTATTAAAGAAAACCTCTACATTGTGAATTTTTGTAAAATGAAGCATATTTCGCCATATCTTCTTCTTTGAAATTGTATTTATTTGTCATTTTACGTTCATTGAACACATAATCTATGTTTCGAGAATATTATCCGCTTGATTTAGGGAGTGCCTCTTTAACGTCAAAAAGTACCGAGGGTGATGAATACCAGAAACCAAAATGACGATGACGTCGTTAAAATAACGTCATGTTTGCGATGCTTTCGGGTGACGTTTCCCGTGGTTTTCGACACTTTATTGAAATAAACTCAGCAAAAGAAGAGTTAAAGATATTAAATAAACAGAAAAAATGTTGGTATTGATGTAATATCACGATAACTGCACTCGTGAACACCAAAAGTAGTGATGTTCACGAGTGGCGCATAAAAATGAGGCTTTTGTCGCCCAAGGTTCTTCTTTGAAATTGTATTTTCTTTCGACGTAGTCGTCTACTTTTGATTTGAACTTCCGTTGGTATGGACGCGTTGCTAACCAACTTCGTTATAATGTGACCAATCAGAATCTACAAATTATTGGCTAGCGTTTCGGTACCGGAATAAGCAGTGTACTGCCCGGGAGCCTTCTGAAACACAAAATGTGTTTTTTTTTAATATTATAGTTATTTATAATAAATCATGTTGCAAAAAAAGAAAAAACAGAACACGTTATGTCAAGGTTTCTGGACAGTACGAAGATCAACTTTTGTATTCAACGAGGTGTTGTCCGGGGCCGGACATCTAGCGTCATTGATTATTGGCTAGCGTTTCGGTACCGGAATAAGCAGTGTACTGCCCGGGAGCCTTCTGAAACACAAAATGTGTTTATTACGTCACCTACGTCGACCATCTTTTTTTTTAAAGATATTACTTGTTTATCATTTAGTTTCATTGAACACATTATCTATGTTTGAGAATAAAAAGGCTAGATGTAGGAAGTGCCTCTGATGAAACCATTGCCTTTGAGCCTTCTAAAAACAAAAACAATATCAAACAGGGAATGCCACGTACCAAAAACGCAGCCTCCCCAAAACGAGCCCCACAGCACCCATTTCGTATGGCGATACGTGTATCTGGGTTTTTCTTAATTTGACTTGGAAATTTCACTTTAAGTTTGCTGGTATTAAGATACTTAAAGAGGCGCTCCCTACATCTAGCAGATTATATTCTCGAAACATAGAGTATGTGTTTAATAAGCGTAAAATGATAAAAAAAAATCAATTTCAAAGAAGAGCCGTTTAAAAGGACATACCCTATAACTTATGCCAAATTAAATAACCTCCAAACATAATTTATAGAATCTTTGGGCGTTTTATAACTTAACCTTAAAGTTTCAGCTATGCATTCCAGCCATTATCGATAAAACCAGCGGTTTAAGATATGCTGCAGTACCGTATACCATTCAATAATCTAGAGTTGAGTAGAAAAAAACAAAAATAATATCAAACAGGGAATGCCACGTACCAAAAACGCAGCCTCCCCAAAACGAGTAGAGTTGAGTAGAGTTGTTGTTGTACAATTAGTGGGTGGTTGCGATTTAATACAGAAAGCCTATATATTGAGTAATTAGGGTAAAATGAGGCATTTTTCGCCATAAGTTCTTCTTTGAAATTGTATGTATTTGTCATTTTATGTTCATTGAACACATAATTTATGTTTTGAGAATATGATCTACTAGATATAGTAACACAATGTGACTATTGAACTCCTGGCGTGGTTATATGCACCTTTTTAATATTTCCCGTTTTTACCAACATCCTATTATCCGTGGTCATGCACCTTTAATGGTGTGTTGAAGTCAGTTTGTGATACACATTTTGAACAAAATAAGACGCAAATGTCTTTTCTTGAAGTCAGAACGCACAGTTTGTGATACACATTTTGAACAAAATAAGACGCAAATGTCTTTTCTTGAAGTCAGAACGCACAGTTTGTGATACACATTTCGAATACAATAAGACGCAAATGTCTTTTCTTGAAGGCAGAACGCACAGTGTGTGCTTCACATTTCGAATACAATAAGACGCAAATGTCTTTTCTTGAAGGCAGAACGCACAGTGTGTGCTACACATTTCGAATACAATAAGACGCAAATGTCTTTTCTTGAAGGCAGAACGCACAGTGTGTGCTACACATTTCGAATACAATAAGACGCAAATGTCTTTTCTTGAAGGCAGAACGCACAGTTTGTGCTACACATTTTAAACAAAATAAGACGCAAGTGTCTTTTCATGAAGGCAGAACGCACAGTTTGTGCTACACATGTTAAACAAAATAAGAGCAAATGTCTTTTCTTGAAGTCAGAACGCACAGTTTGTGCTACACATTTTGAACAAACAAAGATGCAAATGTCTTTTCTTGAAGTCAGAACGCACAGTTTGTGCTACACATTTTGAACAAACAAAGACGCAAATGTCTTTTCTTGAAGTCAGAACGCACAGTTTGTGCTACACATTTTGAACAAACAAAGATGCAAATGTCTTTTCTTGAAGGCAGAACGCACAGTTTGTGCTACACATTTTGAACAAACAAAGATGCAAATGTCTTTTCTTGAAGGCAGAACGCACAGTTTGTGCTACAAATTTTGAACAAAATAAGACTTTTCTTGAAGGCAGGCTACACATTTTGAACAAAATGAGAAGCAAATGTAATTCTTTGAAAATATGCGAATTGCTAACTGTGAAGAAGTGCCAAGTAAGAAAGTAACTAAGGTTCTGCATTTTGATAAGGTTATATAGCTGAGAAACTGTCAGTAGTTTTATTAGACAAAAACTGAACGTTGCCAATTTTGAAAAGGATATTTCATAAAAAAGAAATTGATATGTCGTAATACGGTTTTCAAAACTGACATTTCTACTTTTTGTGACGGATGTTTTCAATTGGAAACCAAATTTTGGAATTTTAACGTTGTATATCAAATGAATTAAGTGCAACGATACTGCATATTGACATCGTGTCAAAAGTTTCGTGAAAAAAATAAAACTTGCAGTCGCAGGTTTCACTGAAAAGAGATTAGAAACGTCTCTTTTTCAGATGAAAATTTTAGATGTTTTTGTAATTTAAAACTGCCTATTCAGTTTTAGATTTCATTTAGTCTTAACTTTCTTGACGCGTATGCTTGTAAATATTTAAGTGCTTTTAAACTCTAAATTGTTCAGCAGTTGAGTAAGATGGTCGTAAAATAACAAAGTTCCAACTTAAACTGCTGAGTTTATAGAGGTTGATTGGAATGCATAGCTGAAACTTTGTGGTAACTAAATAATACACGCAAATATTCTAGCATTTATGCTTTTGAATTTAATTAATTTCGCACTAGTTTTAGAGAGTGTCGCTTCAAGTAATATTACCGCTCATTTTAAGTAAGGCATGATTTAATGCTCTTTACTTGTTGAATATAATGAACATTGGCATAGTTATAAATATAATATATAAATATGATTACAGCTTCATTCCTATTGAATATGTATGAAATAGGTAAAACTATTATATAAAAAATTTTTTTACTGTCAGAGCAAAACAAAAGAAAATTCACCCTCCCTCCGGGATTAAAGTTCATTTATGCTTAGCCTAATAAATACTCATTATAATTTGTTTCTTAAATATTCTAAAAGCTTCTGTTCCAAGTGTATTTCTTGGCAACTTTTCAAGGGAAATTATAATATAAATCTGCTGCTTCAAAAGTTGAAACATACATCAATGTATGAAACAAATATTCTTGTGAAGTTTAATGCATAAAGTATCCCATGTCATTTCTACATGCATGTTCAGTACATTAAAGCTGCTCGCTCTCAGTTACCGTTGAAAAAATTTTTTTTTTCAAAAAATTGAAATTCTTAATCATTAATATAAAACTAAGGGCTAGAATAAAATAATTCAGCAAAAATCTAGGTAGGAATTTGAAAAAATCGATTGATAAGGTCGGTTACACGGCTACGCTACACTATATGTTTATAGTGAAATTTCAAAAGCGTTTGCAACGGTTTTGAATTTGGTAGCGTATTTATTGAAATTGAGAGATATACGTGACCTGTATTTATATTGGAGCCTTTTTACATCACCATGTTCTAAAATACGTCATTTACATACAGTTTGAAGAACTTTATTTTTTTTATCAAAATCTGAGAGCGAGCAGCTTTAAAGCTGCTCTTGGTATAAAGCTGGTCGCTCTCAGTTGCCGTTGAATTTTTTTTTCAAAAATGACATACTATTACAAAAATATAAAACTAAAGGCTAGAATCAACAATAGAAGTAAAAATCTAGAAAGGAATTTGCAAAAATCGATTGAAAATGCTGGTTTAACGCCACCGCTTCACTATATGTAATATTGCAATTTCAAAAGCGGTTGCATCGCTTTATTATTTGGTAGCGTTTTTTTTCAAATCTACATAATTTATATGTTTTACAGTAATTTATACTGGAACTTTTTTTATATGACTATATGTTATAAAATATGTTATTTTCCCACAGTTTCAAGAACTTAATTTATTTTAGCAAAATCCGAGAGCGAACAGCTTTAATGCATAAACTATTCCATACTAGCACATGTTCAGTTCATTAAAGACAAATAAGCTCCATCCTTACAAATTACATAGAAATAGTAAAAAACATCAACTGTTATAATCATCCTATATAAAATGAAAACGTATTTATATAGATGTAAAACAAAGATGTGATTCCATTAACGTACTAGACGATACTGTTAAGGGTCAATGTATGCCGCTGGGGGCACGCATTCATGTATATAAATGACTCCACAGGGATATTAAGTAAAAGTACAATCAAATTAACACTTTTATTTCGACTGACCAAGATCTCGAGAGAATAAATTATTAATCTAAATGCCTTTCACCTTATGTTAAATTAGCAAAATCTGTATGTACCCATTCCCTGCGGCATACCTCTATCATTATTAAGACAAACTATTTCGGAACAAAATATTCTTTTCGGCGCAGCCGTATTAAGCTCATTATTGACCGGAAATAAGTTACCTTTCCATCGCCATTGAAATGACAAGTACAATGTGTAATATCTTTTTTTGATTAAAAGGTTTATTCTGTAAGGGACCTTTTGATCGGATAATACCGCACGTAAAAGGTCAATAAAATACTCTTGTTGCATTTTCAGTCTTTTATGAATGGTTTTATAGTTTTAGTACGTAAATAGTTCGTATCTATCGACATTATATGTTGTTACCTCCAAACTTATGTTGATTATGAGTGTGGAGTAATTATAATTTCTCGGCCAGTGAATAACGGTTATTATTTGTTTAGAAAAACAAGTTTGATTTCCTGATGCACATGTCACGGTACGGACCTAATCACAATCGGTGAGAAAATGAGTAAGCGGTTGGTTAGCTCAGTAAGAGAGCATTTGCCCTGAAAGCGGAGCGTATGGGCTTCGCTTCTCGGCGAAGGTCCCTTTTCTCACCCTGTGACATTTATGCTATGCATTCCCCAATTTATAAACCAAGTACCGTAAACCATTCAATAATCTATGTAGGGTTGTTGTTGTACAATTAGTGGGTGGATGCGATTTATTACAGAAAGCCCCTATATTGATTAATTGTGATAAAATGCAGCATATTTCTTTGAAATTGTATTTATTTTATCATTTTACGTTCATTGAACACATATTCTATGCCACGAGAATTTAATCTGCTAGATGTAGGGAATGCCCTTTTCAACTCATTCCAGACTTTAGCAGACAGTTTAGTATGTTTTGTTCGTTTGAAAAGGAATTGCGTGTTCAAAAGAAGAAACAAGAGAGTCAAGATGCTCTTTATCGCCCACATGGCTACCATTGGCTATAATACAAGGTTATCAATAGCAAAAAGGGTCAAATTGACTGAAGGGACATGATATGAGCATTTTTGAAATATTTAAACTAGGCAATGATACATGCCAAATATCTAAGCTTTTGGCCTTGTGGTTTCTAAGAAGATTTGTTACATGTTTCCTATTTGTTGCCATGGCAACCAATGTTCTACATGGAACGGAATTCTTTGAACATTATGCAAAGAACATCCCTGCCAAGTTTCATCAACACTGATTAGAATTAGTAAAGAAATTAAGGTGCTAGAATGTATACAAGGTTAAACATTTGTTACATCAAGGGCCATAACTGTAGACGAACTAATCCGATCAAGCCCATAATTGGACTCATTCGATATGATTAGGATTAGTGAACATTTGAAGGTGCTAGAGTGTAAACACAGTTATATATTGCATTTTTTGTGAAATCAAGGGCCATAACTCTGGAAGAACTAGTTCGATCAAGCCAATAATTGAATCATCTGAGAACTTATTGTCATACACATTCTCTGTAAATATTTTTAGATTAATAGAAGAAATGAAGGTCCTAGAGTGAAAACTTCGTTAAAATCTTGCATTTTTTTGTTAAATCAGGGGCCATAATTCAGGAAGAACTGATCCGATCAAGTCCATAATCGAACTCATGTGAGGTCTTGTGGCCATATACATTATGATCAAGTTTTATTATGACTATTTAAACATTGTAGATGCTAGAGTGTATACAAACGTTTTGTGAACGAACCGACGGACGACGGACATTCAACGACCCTAAAAGCTCACCATGACCCCTTCGTGGTCAGGTGAGCTAAAAAGATAGCATAAAGGCAGGTCTTCGAATTGATAGATGTATGTACTTCAGTGTCCCATTAATTATCATAAGAGACGGTAGAGCCTGGAGACGTTAGGGTGACAGAATGAGATACAGTTACATTTTCAAGGTTTTCACTTCATCAGCTTTACACTTTTTCAACAAGAGCTACCAATTTTACTCCCTTTAGTTTAAGCTGTTGCAGTCTTTCTCTGTTTGAAGAAAGAAATATTTAAGTTAAGATGTTATCACTTTTCATGAAACATCTATAGTACAAAGAGTACACCAACTGCCATTAGAAATTCATTTCTCTGCTTAAGAAGATTATGGCCGTGCTTTAGTTTGCCTTTTAAACCAAGAATGGCACAACAGTTGTGCAACAGTCGTTCATAAATTTCAATAATGCTCATTTCACAATACATGTTTGCCATAAAGAAATCAACTCAAGAGAAATCATATATTTTAAGCTTAATGTAATTAATTCCCCATGCACTATTGCATCAGGTTATTTTTGGGAAAAATATGTACTGCGAGCCGATTAAAAAGGTCAATGCTTGCTATGAGATGCCAATCTTAATATTACCACCACCACTACCATGATCAGAGGACCTTTTGATGTTCCATATATCGGTTAACTGCGTAGGACAGTGAACAAGGTTAATAATATCTCGTGTGAAATGTTAAAATCCTTCTCTTAAAGCTGGAGAAGCTGAAGGTGTCAGTCTCGCAGTCAGCTTTAATTTATCTGATGAAACTATTGACATGAGTTACACCAAAGCTCACTGTGCCGCAGCCAGCATTGTATTATTTTAAAGGGGCACTCCCTACACCTAGCAGATTATATTCTCGAAACATAGATGTTTTCAATGAACGTAGAATGATAGCTCCTTAAACCTGCACAGATCTTTGTACCCATACTCCAAAGAATAACAACACATTTGCATTGTATATATAGTATATATTGTAGTGAGCACTTGGGCAATCTTACTTATAGTCTTACTATATCATATTAATTTCAATTCCATACAACAATCAGATACAAAATGTACTGCCATAACATAAATCATAGGAAAGAGATTCATATAAGCTGTATAGCTTTCCTCTAAATCCTGGATGCTGATTATAAATATATTGTAATTGTTCGTGCTTTTATAAACGAATAAACAATGTTTAAACTAACATAAATCATATCACAACATAACATTGAACACCTTACATATCTGAAACATATATCAGTTTAATACATCATTCAATTCGAAAACATCAATATAAGCATGTGTCATTATAAACATGTTTATTCTGGACAACAAATAGTTTCCCCGATCTTAAACTTAAAAAAACTAATGTCTGTAAGTCTGGGGGGCCCAAAACTGAATGACCATTCAATTCATATCGGTCAGCACATAGACTTGCATAACTCGCGTAACTACGGTTACCAACAAAACAAGATTTTGATTGGCCTATACCACAAAAGATCTTGACCTATTCAAGGAAAATATGTCCCGCCTAATTCGCTTCGCTCAACCGCCGGAAATATATATATATATATATATATATATATATATATATATAT